>QGOA01010253.1:0-10937 GCA_003313075.1 Termitomyces sp. MG16
ATATTGTCTACAAACATGTCTGCCCTCCTGCAACCGCCTGAACCAATATTTTCACCAAAGAAAAGATAAGTAGAACTGATATTTACAGCAGAAGAAAGATCTATCTTTGAACCATATAAGAAACTCTACCACTCCTCAACTACTCCTCAAGCTCAGACTGCTATCTTGAAGGATAAAATCCTAACGAATATCTTCAACTACTGGGCCACTAAAGGGACAGAGCCAAAGACAGAGAAAGAGTGGGCAGAGAGAATCAAAGTAGGTACAGCAACTCATTGCAAAGAACTAGACATCATTTGCTTAAATAGAAGGTTGTCCAGTATATCAAGAATTGCTGGCGCCCTTATTACCAGCATAAAGATCCAAAGGTGCTCCTAAAAACTTCACTGCGAGATGTTGTCCGGCAGACAATGGCAAAGGAGATAAACAAGGAGATCCAGAACTTGTTGAGGAGTAAGGATCACAATGCCTCAGGATTGGATGCATTTGCACAATATAATGTGGCTGTCAAAAATGTTATGCATCAACTCACACCGCAGGAGAAAAGTCGTTTACAGAAGATGGCGGCAGAATAGAGCAAAAAAGAAAATCCGCCAGAAATTCAGCGCAAGTTGGTACTCCTTCTGTCCCCCATCCGTCTTCTATTTGTTGTACATCTGTCCGCTTGATTCCGCTTTCTAATTGTTGTCTCTTCAGGAAGGCCCAAAAGCACGGTTTGAAGTGTGTGGACGATGCAGATGTGCTTTGATTTAGAGAGATGGGCATGTTGAGTTGGACTGTTGTTGGTTGATATGCAGATGAAGGCATGATGACTATTAAAATGTATGTGGTGCCATTATTCTTTAAACAATTTTGACACCAATTATAGTTATAACAATATGTCATACTTGACCCATGCTAACCAACCTACCTTTCAAGACTCCTTTCCTGACCTTGTTAGTGACCTCAACAAGAAGATGATGGATTACATGTCTGCTCTTCTTGGTAGAGACATGCCGTCCAACATGCAATCACCCCATGATTTGACTCCTCGTATCCTTACATGCCATGACCTCATCCTTGATCTGGATAGGGATGGATTCCCAATATTACCAGCAGATCCAGGACCAAATATATTTCAAACTCAGGCACAATTGGAAATGCTTGTCCAGGACTATTTAAATACTCATTACAGTGAATCCTAGTTTTCTCCACCTTTGCTCATCATCTGATCACTCTGTCAGAAATTGTGTCTGGTTACTGGTATGAATCTGCTCCTTACAAGGCAGTGAGGACCAATGATCAGCAATTCATACATTCAAGGTATCTTCCAAAGGGTCTGATATTCCAAGGTCCCTATAATCTTGGTCGGCTTGAGCTATTGCATCTGCTGAACTTCTGGAGAGACCGTCAAGGACAGTATGGATCTGGTGACACCTTCTGCTGGATGGTTTATTTCAACCATCACAAGCAGCCAGTAGCTGCCGAGTATGGCACCCAAGCTGATCATGAAAAAAATGTGGCAGCAGCAGCAGCACGTAAGGCTACACGTAAAAATGGAGGGAAAAATCGGAAATAGAGGCCAACACCATCAGCGGTAGTCAATGGCAACAGTAGGACCATTGCTAATGATAGAGCTGCTGATGGCAGATCTGCGGTAGTCGATGGCAACAGTAGGACCATTGCTAATGATGGAGCTGCTGATGGTGGATCTGCGGTAGTCGATGGCAACAGTAGGACCATTGCTAATGATGGAGCCGCTGATGGCGGATCTGCTTTAGTCACTGGATCTGCAGCCAACTTGGAGTGGCAACTGGGGCCTACACTTCTCCTGTCACCTAGCATACCACACACACCACTGCCTGACTTACAGGAGGAACCCCCTGTCTTGCGCTCACCGCACACTCCCCAGCCTCAGTGCCACAACATATCCACGGTTCACAACGAATCCCAACCAAATGTATCAGCTTCCGCTCACAATGAGTCCACTCTCAACAAATCTGTTCATGACGAATGTGGTGATGATACAGCAGTGGTAGATGCCACTACCATTCACCTCTTACAACAAAGAGGATGGAGCCATCCAGACCCTCCAATAATGGCCCTAGTGATGGTTCCCCTAGATATAGAGTGTCAAGAAGGGTGCTCGACATTCTTCAAGATGAGGACAATGACCAATTTGAAGGTGAGGGAAGGCTGGCATTACAAAACCAAAAGAAGTACAAGGCATTGCCTAACCAATTGTCAACAAATTCCAAGCGACCCCGCAAGTCTCAAGCACAAATGCTACAGGAAGATGCAGCTCGATACATTGATATGTCTACACCAGCAAAAAGGAGTAGCAGCCACACTAAGGTCATTCGACCAGTCCGCCGTCATTGATGTGGGGAAGGGGGAAATGTTACATTACATTTTTGTAAACTATAGTGTTACAAAAATGTAGCAATGTCTATTATAACAAAAAAAAATTGTACAATAACAAACTGTCCATCTTAAACCGTCCATCTTCACTTGTCTTCTGTTGCCTTCTGTCTCTCAGTAAGCCGACTGGATGATTGGGTCTGTTGCATCGGCGGCCAACTACTTCAGGAGTTGCTGCGAGCTCATCCTCTTGGGCCAGGGAGAGGGTCCTTGGCAGAGACTGGTGGAGGGACAGAAGATGGTTGAGGGGGTGACAGAGATGTTTGTGCAAGAGACGTCTCTGAGGATGTTTGTTGAAGTGGGGACGGAGTGATGGTGAGAGCGGATAAGTCAGTGGTGTGATGGGATTGGTCAGTGGCGAGAGCAGAGGTGTCACCAGTGGAAACGGATATGTCAGCAGTGGCAGGAGATTGGTCAGCAGTGGGGTCAGAAGTAGTTTCTTCCTCTTCAACAATGGGTCCAAGTCCACTGTGCCCTGTTGGATGCACTGCCACATCATCCTGAGCTGACGGACTGGAGGAATGGGTAGAGATGTGAAGTCGACTCTGCAAAGTGTCAACCATACTCCAAATATGGCAGATCTGCTTCTCCGTCTGATGGATCTGTCTGTTGTGGGATGCAAGCATCTCACTCACACAAGAAACATTGGTTTGCAGGGTTTCCATGCAGCCACTGAGCGTGTCGACCTGAGTCTGGTAGTGATGGAAGAAGTCCTCAATATGCAGTAACCAGCTCACCTCAGCCATGACAAACCCATCCTGCACCTGCTCCCCAACATTCCGCAATGCTTTCTGGAACCCATTCTTCATCCTGTGCAAACAGCTCTCCATCTCTGCCATTACACCAGCCACAATGTCCTCACTGTGACTAAACTCCATTGCCTGCTCCTTGCCCTTTCCCTTGACTGGAAGAGGATCCGCTGGGCGGTTGGAGGTCGACGGTTGGGATGAACGGACAGACGGTTTTGATGATCCTGCAATTGAACTGGCTGGTTCATCTGCTAACTATTGGTTAGCTATTTGAGCAGGAAAAGAGTTTCATACCATCATCACTCTCAATAATTGTCACTGACTTTTTTCTCAGTGGTTTTTTCCCCTTTCCCTTGTTGCTGGGCTTGACGGTTTTCTTGACAATCATCAGACTGCATGTTCATTTGTGAATGAGCTGGCAGGGATTGCATGCAGTGCTGCCCTTTGTCCTGACACACTGTAGCTGCTTACTTGCACAATATTGGCAAGGAGGGTTGATGTGCTGACCTTCGCAATGAGGTGCTGTCCTCAGATACCTGCCCAACAGCATCCCTCCAGTAATTTTCCCCTTCGGTATCCTGCCCTCTTGTTCTTCCTCTTTCTCTTCCTCTTTATCCTCATCCTCATCCTTGTCCTCCTGCTCCTTCTGTCAACGATAGATACCAGGAGGACGTTGACCAATATAGGTCACCCGTTTTGGCTTCTTGGGATTTGGCGACGGACCAGACAAATCTCCTGCCACTGAAGGACTCGGTTGTTTTCTCATCTTCAGAATTGATGATGGACCAGACAAATCTCCTGCTGCCAGCCTATGACCTATCTGGTCTTCTCATGCTGGTGCTGTTGACAGACCAGCCTTGGTTGACAGATCAGGTCGTTCTTCACCCCCACTTGGTTCTTCCCTCCTTCCGCTCCTCTGAGTCCATTTCTTTGCAGCGTCCTTCAACTGCCTGGTCATATCCTCGTCAGAAAGCTTGCTCTAGAGTAGCGGGATAACTTTGTTGATGAAACTTCTCCTGGCATTAAGGAGGAGTTTCTTGTCATCCTTGACGTCCCTAACCATGAACTACATGTCAATCTACAGAACGACTATTAGTGCATGTCTATTAGGCAGGAGTGCTTGTATCTTACCAGGTCCTTCTGCTGTGCTTTGAGTTGATGCAGGTCTCCTCTGAGAGCAAGGTATAATACTCGAACATCTGTGTCAACAACCTGTTGGTAGAGTTCTTTGTTAGACATGGTGGATGGAGGATTAAAGAAATGGACGAGAACTTTATACAAAGCAAGTTCTGAAAATAGATATCATGTAACTCTGTTTAAATTACAAAAGAAGTTTGATTTATTGCTTGACAAAACCTTACTTTGTTTATCTTACAGTTTAGTAAATAACAATTAGCTAAGCAGGCCAAAAATAGCAAACATCTTAATGTTTAT
Organism: Termitomyces sp. MG16; assembly: GCA_003313075.1. NCBI lineage: Eukaryota > Fungi > Basidiomycota > Agaricomycetes > Agaricales > Lyophyllaceae > Termitomyces > Termitomyces sp. MG16. The sequence continues at coordinate 4,584 of QGOA01010253.1, forward strand.
TGCACTAAGCAGGAGTCGAACCCACCTACTGCAACACACAATGAACACTAATGGATAATATTCCACTAGACCATCGATGCTTAATGTATACTGCTATAGTCTAAATAGATATCATGTCAGCCTGTTTAAATTAGGACCTTACTTTGTTTATCATACTGTGTAGTAAATAACAATTAGCTAAGCAGGTCAAAAATTCTAAACAGTTTGAAATAAATGTATTAGTAGGAATTGAACCCGCCTACTGCAAGACATAATAAAGACCAATGGATAATATTCCACTAGACCACCAATGCTTACTGTATACTGCTATGATGTAAATAAACATCAGTCTAATATTCTGTGTATGGTCAAAAATTCTTGAGTTCGATGTTAATGCATTAGGGGAAGTCGAACCCACCTATTGCAAGATACAAAGAATACCAATTGGAAATATTCCACTACACCACAGACACTTTGTGTATAATGCTATGGTGTAAATCAATATCAGTCTAATATTCCGCTACACTCCATGGTTTTCCTTTTTCCTATATACTTTTATGGTGTAAATAAATATCAGTCTAATATTGTCAATTCAATACAGATGCACCAGTTACAGTAAAATCTCTATCTGTTCAAATTCTGTATGGGTCCGTTTGTGCACTACATGAACACTGTCCTGACTTGTAGTAAGCACCTGTGGTACAATGGAATATTCATAAATTGATATTTCATATTGTGCACAAGAGGTGGGTTTGACTCCTGCTAGTTCACATTATATAATAGCAGCAGGCTGCTGACATCCGCTAGCATCATAAATTTGATTTGTTGAAAACTCCAGAGATTTCTGCAGTGGCATAAGATGGACGAGTTCACGCGTGTGTTCATTCTAGTGCTCATGACCAGTTGATAATACACTGTGGCTGGCTTTGTAAAGGTAGTCAGCCCTGGTATATCGTCACTTGTCATGTGAACTGAAATGATCTCATGCATCAACTCCTCTATCCTATCCTGCTTCAGTAATTGCTAGAGTTTTGGTCAGATCAACTACCACAGGTGCTTACTACAGGTCAGTACAATGTACATGTAGAGCAAAAATGCATCCATATAAAAACACACTATTAGTCTCCATTAAGGTGGAGTAGGGGGAGTAGAACCCACCGCTGTACACAATATTGAATATCAATAAACAAATATTCCACTGAACTACTGGGACTGGTTGCACCGCTGATGTCAGCTGGCTCACATGCTAATGTCAGCTACCGTCCGCTACCATCTGCTGGTATGCCAGCAGACAGCAAACACTCATGCACCCTCTTCCGCCCTTCTCCCTCTTTCTCCACTCACCACACTACCTCACATGCCACCCCCATCCACCACATGCACCCCGCTTCCCTCCTCCTCCCTGACCTGACGTCCAACGTCTGCTATGTCCGCTGGTGTACCAGTAGACACCCACGCTCCTCCCCTTTCCTCTTTTGCCTCTTTCTCCCCACCCCCATCCCTCTTCCGCCACCCCCCATGCTCTCTGAGACACCACTTCATGCAGTGGATGCCTACACACCCTGTTTCCTTCTCTCCTGCCCTGATGCCAGACGATGCCAGGGGTTGCCAATGAATTTCCATAGATGCTAATGGATACCAGTAGATATCCGGCAGATGCCAACGGATGCACGATGGATGCCAGTGGGTCACGATGGCTGCCAACAAACTCCGATGGATGCTAGCTGATGGCTGCTGATGCCAACGCCCCTTTCAAGCCATGAAAACTCTTTTGGGAGGTATGCCACCCTCCTTTCACCTCAAAAAATCCATACAGAAACCTGCAGAAACATAGGTGGGCATCTGTTCATTGTGTTATCTGACCTTTGAATCTATCCATTAGTAACAGACCTGTGGTGCAACGGTTAAATGTGTGTTCCGTTGCTGGAGGCTTTTCCAAGGCTGGGAGTTTGATTCCCCCCACAGACATACGGCGGACAAGACAAAGTTACCTTTTTCCTTGGTCCAACCAGACCCTGTGGACCTGCATAGGCCTCTGTGGATGTCTGCTGGTGCCCTGCGCAGGCCTGTGTGGGGCGTAGGTTTGAGTCCATTGATGTATGTCTGCGTGGATGTCTGCTAGTGGCTTGCATAGGCCTGCGTAGGTTTGCAGGGCCCTTTCGTGGATGTATGCTGGCATTGGAGATGGAAAAAGGAGGGAAGGGGAGACATGCAGCCTTGAGTTATTGTGGGGAGAAAAGTGGGGAACCTCAAGGAGGGTTTATTCATGCCATGATGTCTGCTAATGGAGGTTTTCACTTGTGGGCTAATGCCTGCTGGCGGCCGCTAATGCACATTGATGTCCGCTAGTGTCTGCTGGCATCTGCCAGGCCTGCATGCACATGTGTGTGCCTGTCTTTTATTGATCTACTGGACCATGTCATACAGCACATTGTGACATATCTACAGTGCTGTATTCTACGGCACTGTGGGGACTGCTCTGCTTCAGTGTAGCGGACTCTGCTGGACACATATGGTACGGCACAAAGCAAGCTCCCATACAACGTATGACACGTACCATTGTGATGCCCTACCCTGGATACGCAACAACAATTTGTCTCCGGAGGTCAATACTATGACTGAATTCTTGGCATATGCCATTCATTATGAGCAGTCAACACGTACTGCAAATCATTATGAACAGCGTAGTGCACGCTAAGGGCCTGTGAACTGTCAGGCAGTGAAGGTGGGAACCTTCCTGGCCAAATGGTTGGAGATGGAGAACAATTACAATCCATGATTTGTCGTCTCCAAGACAATCCTGGGAGGCCAATGGCCTTGATTGAAGCCTGCTGGATTGAAACAAAGTCAAGTAAAAGCTTAGCCTTACAATCGCATGACAGAACCAGATTGGTATGTGATTCTAGTACTACATATGACAGTAAAATTGGCTGCCTTAAGTAAGGCAGCCAGTAAGTATATAAAGAGTAATAATAATTAATATAATATTAATTATAAAAGCAATACACAATATGTTACATGCCCCCCTTTAAGACTGGTAAGCAGTCTCTAGTTAGGGAGCAACAACTCATCCAGGTCAATATGTAGTCCAATGTGGAGGCACTCAGGTCCTACATGGCTCAAAAATGTCCATTTCATCTGTCAAAAGATACAACACTGACGTTAACCAACAGTATGAATTGAAAAGAAGATGAGCTGCCTACGATGTTTATGCAGACAGCAGACATGACAACTCGCTGGCCATATCGATCCTCATCTCAGTGTCAATGCTAATCAACGATGATGAGGCGATGGGACCCGACGATGATGTTGAGGCTGTAGGAGCCTGAACTGATGTGGCAGTGTGAGCTGGAGATGGGAAATATGGTCCATGTCAAGCCCAGCGCTGCCACAAATCTCAACGGTTGGGATTCATCCCCATGGGATAGTACAGCCTGCTCTCAAGATATTCATAACCTAGCCAATTTGCAAGCTAGTAGTGCATGAAGGCGAATCATATCATCATCACTTGGCATACGCCAGTCGTCCCAGTGTTGGATAGCCAGTGGTTCTCCATAGATGTCCAGTCAACAATAACGTTCATCGTTGACCTCATAGAAATAGTCAATTGACACATTAGCCGCAAGGAAGTGGCCTTTGAGGTAAACTACACCAAAGGTATAGACATGGTCTACCTACTCTACAGGTATGCTGTTGGCTAGCATGGTGCGTAGCACATCAGTGATATGATGCTGTACCAGCAGTCAGGGACACAACATGCACCAGAAGTCAAAATAAACATTTAATTATAGGCTGAAAACTGTAAGCCTCCTGGTAGCAGTCTCAACAAATTATATCTCCAAAAACACCCCAATAAATACACAGAAAAGTACAGAACAACAGGCAGGGACCAGCTCAAACTATCAGCTCAACAATAGTCCAACCACTGTAATGGGAAGGGGAAGCATGGGAGCTGGCAGAAGTGACAAAATGGAATTAATTTGTGATGATCTAGATCAAGATCAGATCTGACAATGCCCAATTTGACATGACTGAAAGGAGAAAGGAAAAGAAGCATGGAGGGATGTCAAAAGAAGCATGGAATGCAGGGAAGCGCTAAAAGGGGAAAGGAGGATCTATGAATGGGATCATGCTAAATGGAGCTGAAGCAAATGGGGAAGTGGCAATCAGAGACATCCAGAGGAATGGTGGAACTGGTGGCACCAAAACATGCTTCCCAAAATGGAAATTGGACTATCAAATATGTTCTGGAGGCTGAGGAGTTTACAACAAAGAGTCAGGTGTAAATAGTGGTCTGTGCACCAGAAAAACAGTATAAATAGCCCAACTTTAGTAGAAAATAGACAGGCATTTGATAGGCAAAGGCTCAGTGGTTTCCAGGGAGTGAATCACCTAGGCTAGAGTATATTGAACACCTCTTATTGGAAGTCTATTGGTAGACAAAGGCTCGGTAGTTCCCAGGAAGTGAACTACTTAGGCTGGAGTTTATTGAGAACCTTCTTCTGCATTGCAGAATATTTATTCTGTGAAGCACCCAATACATCAACCTTATCATCAAGCACCAGTGTGGATTAGAGGTCACTTTCTAAGACTTCAAGAAAGCCCCAGAACTATTAGTACTACTTGCAACCAAGTACTACATCAGCATCGGTGATGTTAACAGCCATAGCCACATCAAAGTGTGGGGGTCAGAGCTGGATGTCAGTCCAGCTCATTGGTATGAACAGAGTGCTGGGTTTGGCCGCATCATAATCAGCGACAGCCTCACGATATAGTCCAGGCTGGGTGAGGATCAAGGCCAGCAGCCTTGCAAATTGTCCTTGGGCTCATCCCATGGGGAACAGCCCTCACGTAAGGGCATGTCCAAGCAGTGTATGCTAGTAGATGCAATAAGCATGATCCACTGCAATACCATACACCAAATTTATCATTCTTGGTAGACAGAAGTAAAGTACATTCTGTGCCAGTTTGTCCAGATTGAAAATAAAGCGTACACCTTCAGAATCAAATCCGGTGAGCGTGAAGAACAGTTGTCTGGCTTAGTCTTTCCATTGCAAGTATCCTTCTGGGGTCGGCATGACCACAATGTTCATGTGATGGGAAGAAAGGTCAAGAGGAGGCAAAATGTGTTCATACTCTGGTATACACACGAGAGCTATTGTCCTATCCCATAGCATAGTATAGTAGTTAATACTGATGCACTGAAATTTGTGCAACAAGTAGTATGCTTCAGTGCGCAGTGTGCAGTGATACTGATTTGAATTTGTTCTGCAAAAGCTCATAGAGCTTTTGCAACTGCTGAGTATTCATTGGGAATTCCCTCGGCACCACGTGGTCAATCTCTTTTGAGGTATGGAAATATCTTGCTCCTGTCTTCTTCTTGCACATCTTTGCTGCTAGAGCCTCATCACTCACAAACACTGTATTTGTAAGCCAGAAGTAGTAAAAGTGATGGTCAAGAGCTTCGTCATAGAACCAATTCAACCGCTCAATGATCATCCTGCTGATAAACACCCCCAGGCCATCCAGAATACAGCCTGTGGCTTGCTCCTCCTGGTCTTTATCCACCTTTGCCTGCCAGGCAGCCTCGTGCTTCCATTGAGCCTTCTTCTTACATTTCTTGTCTAAATGCACTCAGCGTTTAGCAGGGGTCTCTCCTTCTGAGGGAGTCTCATCAGATGACTCCCTGTAATCACTCCCATTGCTTGGTGCATTCAAACCGAGTGCAGCCAACATCAGGAGCTGTCCTTTCACTTTGTTGTCTGTTCTTGTATCCTGTCTTGGGACTGCGAATGCATACACTCTCAGTGGTGCTTCAAACTGCATCACTGCTCTGTCTGATCCTCACGGAACATCAGCTCTGAACTCAACTGCTGACAACGTATCCTGCCGCTTTGTCTCTGACTGCAGAGAGGGTGCATGTGTTGACAAGAACAATCCTCATAAACTAGTGTCAACCTCCATGAGCTCATCATGCAGCTCGGCCAGCATCAGTGTGAGTTCTCTGGCTTCCCTTTGCCTCATAGGTGCCTGTTGCACCTCTGAATCTCCTGCTTCCCGTGACCCAACCTCTGGCACCACATCACGTGCTCTGAGGTGTTTTGCCTCAGGCTGCTCCTCTGATAACAACAGACGCTTCTTCATTGCATTTGTGAACATTTTAATGGTATTATTGTTATGCTGTTGCAGCATAATGATCTCATCTAGAAGGCCGGTGATGACGCCCAAATTGCGCTAGGGTGCACTATCACTAGTACAGCTACTTAGTCAATATAGCTTTGGACGCGCTAAGTATGGGAGAGAGTCCCAGACAGGTCCCAGAGAACGCACAGTAGGCAAGAGGTTGGTGGTAAGGAAAAGGGGAGATTGGCGCTT
>QGOA01010257.1:0-14806 GCA_003313075.1 Termitomyces sp. MG16
CAGAAATATATAGCGAGGTCTTGTTGATTGGCGGTCTCGGGCTAAGTGAGGACTGGACGTCCTACAGTGCTCCTCTAAAGCATGAGTTTATCTGCTTGATGTCACATGGACCCCACACCTTCATCCCCAGTCCATTGGGGATCTTCCTTAAAAACTCATCCTCAGCCCTATATTTAAGGGCCTGCAACTCCTTGGCATGATTTGCCTTTTTCTTTGCAATGCGCTTATTGCTCAATACTTGCTGGAATTGGTCCGCTGCTGATTCTCTATCTTCTCCCTCCTAAAGAGGAGATTCATAATCTTCTTGGTACTGGACAGCATCATAGTAATCCGTGTTAGGTTGTGTAGGAACCTGTACTCATCAGCTGGGCTCACAGAGTAGTAGCAGAGGTTGAGGTTGGCAAGGTGCGCATGTTTGATGCTCTGACTACATCTCGGGCCCTGGTTCTGCTCCCACTAAACGTTGTGGTGGTACCTGAGTCTCAGGGCCTACTTCAACCATTGAAGGACTATCTCCCACTAAATCGGAGTTTTCATTGTCCTCAGGCAAGGAGATGAGTGGTTTGTTAAGGTCGAAAGAATCATCTTTAATCTTTTGTTGCGCCGGCACCTGTTCGACCAAGGCATCAGGGCTAAGGTTGAGATTGAAGTAGGGTAGGTTATTGAAGGCCTCAAGTGGGGGCAGAGAGGATGTATTGGTGGCCAAAAGGCCAGGTAAGCGCATCTCATCAAACACAACATCTCTGAAGATTAAGATTTCACCGGTTTTGGGAACATAGACCTTCCAATCAACATAGTTATCAGGGTAGCCAATGAACATTCTAGATACACAGTGTCTCTGCAATCCCTTCCTTTTGTCATGGTTTACAAGCACATATACGGCACATCCAAATACATGAAGATGCCTGATGCATGGTTTGTGGCCTTTGTATGCTTCAAAGGGGATGAGATTACGAGGGAGTGCAGATGTTGGACACCAGTTGTAAACATGTCTGTATGTACTGAGTATGTATGTCCAGAAGCTCTAGAGAAGGTTGGCTTCAGATAGCATTGATGTGATGGCTTCTTCCAGTGTTCTATCCAGTCATTCTGCAATGCCATTTTGCTTGGATGTGACTGTATTAGTGAACTCAACATAGATTCCTTCAGACTTGCAGAAGTTCATGAACTTGCTAGAAGTGTATTTACCATCCTTGTCAAAATGAATACATTTAACTTTCTTTTCCATGTGAAGTTCTGCCTGTGCCTTGAAGCACTTAAACACTGCATATGTGACACTTTTCCGAGCCATGTCACATATTTCCATCCACCTCATGGTATTGTTGGTGAACGTTATCCATCATCTGTGATTTGATCTGTGCCTGCCTACTTGCATAGACCTGTGCATGTTGCTGAAGACTCTTCTCAGCACTTTTGCTGCTCTGTCAGCTTTGTGTGGGAATGCTGCATGATGCTGCTTTTCTTTTAAGCATGGCTCACAGACATGAGGAAGTGCTGGAGACAGGAACAACTTGAGATCATTTTTTAAATCTTCTTGTATTAGTTGCTCAAGTCTATTCATGTCAAGATAGCATATTTGCCTATGTAATAATGATTTGTTGACTTTTGAAGAAGATGTCAGCTCAAGAAACGATGCATTGGCAGAGTACAATAGTGATGAAACAACATGAAAGTGTCTAATCTCTCAAGAAACAAGGGATCAAGAGGTTCAGCTGTACTTGAGCTAAATCTATAGCTCATCCTAGGTCATCCATTAATTGGAACAGTAAAAGCCCAAAGAAGTGGACTTTTTGAGTTTGTTGATGTTGTTGTTTTGATAATAAATTTCACATGATCAACAAAAAATCCCATTTGTCAATTAATAATCATGTGCGACTCAAGAGTGCTTCTGTTCCTTTAACTCTTAACCAAAAACGCTACATTAAAAGTCTCTCAAAGGTTGTATGTAATTAATAAAGTAAACTCTGGCATCCCATTTTATCCTATGTATAGTATGGACAAAGCTAGAAATTTTAACTTAAAGTTGACAAGTGACTTGATACTAGCTGAGCTACTTGCTGTCTTAGCTGATATCAATGTGCTTACAACCCCAAATTTCTCTTTTATAAGGCCATGTCCTTGTCTTAGCCACAAAAAGACAGATCTATTGGTCATTGATATCAATCTAAATTGAACTAGGCTTACAAAGAGAAAATTGGCAATATTAATAATTTCAAGAATGCTCAGTGCTTAATATAGGAAATGCTCATAATCACATGGGCACATTGGAAGGGTGAATAAAGAAATACATATTTGTCAAAGGATCTCTTTGTCTCTTTCACCTTTTTGAGCATGTAATTACAAATTTGTCTTTGGACAATATTAATGGACTTGCCCTCTTTGTTTTCTTTTAAATTCAGCAATGTATATATCTAAGCTTTCTCTTCAGTCCACACAATATTATTACTCATTTGGCAGTGTCTCACCTAACAACATCAATAAGTATTTTCTCATCATGTCCAGAATATGCTTGATCATTGCAGCTATGAATACTACCATTCAAATAGGTGCCCTAAATATAAAGAAAAAGCCAAGTTTGACAGTTTTGTAATATACATATATAATAATTATCTAGTCAACATCTTAAAAACTCAGGCTAGAACTCCTTGCATCCATATTCTCATCTACTCCTGATCTAATGACCATAACAAAATCTCTTTGGTTAGTTTACTCTTACTCTCTAAGCAATGTTTGATAGGAGCCTAATTGTTTTTCTGAATATAGAAAGGCTTGTCAAGAACAAAGAAGATATGGTAATCACAAATGCAGCTCTTAGTCCAATGCTCTTGAATGCATTGAAGAGGACAATGTTGATCATTTTTGAATCTAAAAACTAGAGCAAGCCTCTTGTAGCAATTTGTTCTCTTATTCTATACAAGGCAAGACAAAGTTATTCAAGAAATTTTCTGAGCTAACTTTCTATATATTGAATAAGCCAGCATTTGAGTTTGTTTCAGGAGAAGAGTAGAATATGCTTTCAGAGCAGCTAGTTCAAAGTAAGGAAATATTTGTGTTTTATCTTTTCATCATAACTTATAATAATAAATTTTTGATAATATACATATATAGTGATATATATATCTTGCTTGAAGAAGTAGTGGCATCATCACTGGCTAGCCATCTAACTACTACTAGAAAATCATCCAAAATCAATGTAGAAAACCCAAACTCACCACCACTATCTTTTTAACACTCAAATGCACCTGAAATCTATTCTATGCCAGCTTTTATAAAAGCTTAAATTAACTCTGCTCCAGCAGCAATGTCTCCTTTAATTGTTTATATCTATTTTGTCTCTTCTGATGCCGGTTCCACAATATCTCATATAGTTACTATTTCTACTATGTTTTCTTTTGCTCCAGTGTTTCCTCCTAGCATCTCTTCTCTTTCTACTGTACCAGTACAAAATCTAGATCCTACTATACCTTCTATTCTTTCAAATACTTCTGCTTTTACTGTGCCAGCAAAAAATATAATAGTTCTTAAAATTCTAGATTACTATCATAGACAAAGCTTTACACACTGTACTTGCCCAGAAAAAGAGAGCCAACCTAATGAGCTAAATATAATATCCAGGAGATTTTTTTTTTCTTTTAACAATCATTCTATTAGAAGAAATTCAGAGTTAGTAGTGAAGCGTTTATAAAAGGTGAATTGTCATTCTATACTGGCAATTCAAAATCTTACTGTCATTATAAGCTTTGATCAAGGCCTCATTGGTCTTTATTTAAATAGCTATTGGGACATTACAATTCTTTTCATCATACATGCTGAATATATGTATGGTATCCGGTATCCGATATCAGAACCCAGCCATATGAGACAGCAATTGAATTATTAGTATGTTTTATTAGCTCCATCTTCATTGCCAAACTGAGAGTGTGTGTGCACCAGAGGTGGAAATCAAACACATAGTATAGTGTTTAGCAAATGCTAGACTATATCAGTTTGTAACATTTTACTGCTCTGTACAAATATTTTTAAAGTTTCATTTTTTATTCAATTTATTCACCTAATATATGTAAGATAAGACAAGAAAAATAACAAGCAAGAAAAATAGCATTTTTAAACACTTTTTATTTGGCTTTGTTAGACAGCAAGTAAGTGAGAAAATAGGTTCACTGCTGTCATCTATCATGTGTCTTCTATATGCATACAGAGAATGTTGAATGCTTATATAAGTCAGAACTAAAAGCTAGGGGTCTTGTGTAACATTAATGAGTCAGAACTAAAAGAATGGTCTTGTGTGACAATGTCATATACTAACAACCTAGTCAACACAACTCTCATGTGACAACTAAAACTCCAGTACTTGTCCTGAAGAAAAAGATAAAGCCAGCAGAAACAAGGGTTTAGCAACAATATAATTCTGGTAGCTCACATCACACCATTGCGTCCTCTGAACCTCAGAAGAAAGATAGAACAAGAGCTCAAACATTTCCTTTAAGCCTCCGGATATTGAGTAGCATTGGATTGTTATCATTAATGGCTAGACTATCCAATCTCAAATGTTCCTTCTTGAAAACCTATGAAGAGTTAGTCTCAAAACAATTGAAAAAGAATGACCCAGATAAAAAGAATGATCCAGAGATTCTAGATCCTTTTGGTGCTTGCATGTAAGAAACACTGAGAAAACTGAAGAAGATCTTATAAACCTTCTAAGAAGCATGATAGCAGTATTGCATGCACAATCTGATAAGAGCACCTTTATAAGTATGTTAATTGTTTGCCTTAAAACTGATAGAGATATTGGATTTTTTTTTTTTTCAAATAGGATATCAACTGTGGCAGATTCAAGAGGCTTGTTTTTCAATCTAAAAGTTTATGATTGGTTTCTGACTTTAATTTCTCCACATGCTATCTAGACAAGCCTGCTGAAAGCATATAGATTTTTTTCCACTTTGATCTATCTACTTTATCTACTTCTTTGCTAACTTACTCTTTCTAAACTCTTGTTCTGTACTTCATTTGTATTACGTTGTTTGTATTCCATATTCCAGATACTTGTATCTACTAATACAATATATATGGCTGCAGTTTTGTTCTCTTTTATTTTCTCTTAAAGGACTTTAATAAAAATTTAATCTTGACTACTCTTCATCCTTCTTGTATCTTTCTGCAGCCTCAGACAAGCACAGTCATAGATCCACCTTTCCAAAGCAATGACAAATCAGGATCAGAGTTATCTCAACATTTTTACTCAGGTTTAAAACATGAATGGTCAAAAAAATAAGACATAGCTGGGCCAGCAGCATCATAAACATAAGAGAGACCTGTTTCTTTTCCATACTGATGAACGTTGAAGACCTGGAGCATTAGAGACTGTAACCTAGTCAAGTGTCTAGTTAATGTCTGAACAACTACCAGTGACATAAATTTGACATACTGAGGCAGTGGAAAAAATCTTACACATATGTGGCAATAACTTTGAATATTATCAACAAGCTCAAGCTGTGCATTTATTGTTCCTCTACTCATAAACAAAACTCGCAATTAGATAGGGTATTGATTCAATTATATATTTCAAAATTCAATTGCTTCCAATTGTTTGCAATGAAGATTACTAATTCAAAGCAGAATAAATGATTGCATTCTTTAGATGTGGAGCAAGATCCAAAGATCAATAAGGAAGCTCTGTGCAAATACAAAGTTATTATTACCAGCATTGAGTGATAGTCATGGTGTATTTCATAAAGCTGTGAATAGGTGCAACATCTAGAATGCCGCATATGGCATCAGAAAATCTCTATAGAGACATAATTTCCAACTCAGGCCTGAAAGGATAAAAAGAGAAAGCACATTTGATTTGCAGAAAATGTTTGTATAGCTAGGCTCAGCTAAATAAGATAGGAGAAAGGAATGGCCATCCATGAATGATAAGATGAGCAGTAATTTTGATAGCTAGAATTCAGATGATAAGATTGTGACAAATTTCTGTGATATAAGTGCCCATTGTAGACACTCTCCAATCAACTACAGTCAAACCTCTTATAACCCATGTACCTCATAACCCATAATCTCTTAAATCTCATAGGTTTGGGCCATCCACAAACTTGGTACGCAGGGAATTTTGGCAAACCTCCTGTATCCATAATTCATGGATCTTTGGGAGGGTCATAACCTATACTTTTCCTAATATGGATATATATTCAATGGGTAAATACATGATGTATTGCATATAAGGTTTAGATATTTCCAAAAAATCATATGGAAAATCATGGAAATTTAATGTTTTGAATCCATATTCTCTATCTTCAGTTCTAGAATGCCTCAAAGCCCTTTCAAAATTCTTAAAGCAGGCATTTCTCAACTCAAATCATAGATAAAAACCTGTAAACAAAAGATTCTTTCACAGCTTTTGAGGAAGGAAAAGATTTTGGATGCTGATAAGATGATGAATAGTGATGATGCCTTGAATGATATCAAAGCCATCAATAAAAAGCCATCATAACAAAAAGCACTCAGTGCAGTGATATGTTGCCCCTCTGGTGTGCCAGTATGATTGAACCTTGGATTGAGTAGCTCAGCATTCCTAGAGAGTGAATTGCTTAGGCTACTTGGTCTAAAAGTAAGTTAAGTGCTTTAGCTCAGTGGTTAGAGCATTATAAGAGGCACATACTAAAGAGGTCATTGGTTTGATTCCAACAAGTGCTGCTTGCTTTTATATGTCCAGTCTATTAGCAGCTTTAACTCTCCTCAGTTATATCTCTCTGACATTGACCAGCCATATGCTGATGTGAAATGAAGGTTTTAATTTATATTAAGTTGCCCAAATAGAATTGAGCAAGACTTAGAATTTAAATATAAAACTCCAGTTCACTAGGTTCTGGGGGTTTTAGTTACATGTGTGCACACATTGTAATAAAGCTACAATTTTAATTGATTTTATTGAAATGAAAACTTAAGTTGTCACTCAAAATAGGCTCAAAAAGTATTATTACTATTGCCAGAAGTCAATCTAGTTGCTTGTGGGCCTAAGATGTCCACTCCCTGAGGACTCTGAGCTGTGGCAAGTTGATTGCTTGCCCAACTCCCCAGATTTTGTCCTCCTTTTATACTCCTTCCTTTGACACACAGACCATCATATATCTCTCCTGTTTACATGTGGTTTTGTTGCTACCTGCCTGGTGCAGGATTGTACCGGTTCTGAGCCCTGGTAATGCAGTAACCAGGGCTGCCATCATGGCTAATGTTTTGTCCAATGTTTGCTTGGCTAATTCTTCCTTCTATGTTTGCCTCCCCTTCTTGACTTATTCTCTTGTCCTTCTGTGTTTCTCTTTTTCTCTTCCCAAGCTTGCCTTGCCATTGTTCCGCAGTTGCAGTGGGCTGTTGTTGTGGTGCAGAGTCATGGATGAGAGAGAGTACAATGTTTTTTGGATCAGGGCAACACAAGTTGATAGGCACATGCTGATGGATGATGTCAGTTCGGATGGAGTGCATGCCAAACACTGCCATTCCTTGGCTGCTGCCGTTTTTATCAAACCTTGATCATTGTTTTCCTTACTGAGCATTTACTGCTCGTTGACTGGGGTTCATCTGCTTACTTAGTCTGAGGTTGGTTTTCTTTGGTGAGCCTCTCCAAGTCTACAGTTTTTGACTCTAATGCTTACAGGTTTCAGCATTTATTGATAATTTTTTAGGGTATATTGGAGATTTTATGGCCTTATGTCTGCCTTGAGGGAGGCAGACGTATCAATGCCCAGAAGTTAGAAGGAATTTTTTTGAAGTTTGGATGCCAAACACAGCTCCAAGAAGTTCAGTCTCTTTGACCTTCCACTTTTCCAGAGTTTTTTGCCTTCAATAATGTCTAGATAATTCTACATAGTAAAAACTAGCCATTTATATGTATATCAATGGATAATAAGCCTCAGAAATGATTATATAATGACCCCTTTCATAACCCATACTTTTTGGCTTCCACAGAGGGGCCATGGATTATAAGAGGTTTGACTGTATCTGTCCCATCTAGGTACGATACACAGAACCAAGCACTCCAATTACTTTGAAGGTGTTAACATATGACACCCCATTAGGAAAGGTCATCACAAACCGTCCGTAAATATCCTGACACGTCTGCTGGAGTAAATCCCTGCAACGAGACTGTTGCATATCTTGATCCTGGACACCGCAAGAGTGGTAAGGCATTATCGATCATCTGAGAAATTTTGATTCTTTCCATCTCTATAAGACTGGGTTGGCAACCTAGGCCAAGGCTACCCTCGTGACGCTCCATCGCTGCTTTGGTAGCAGGGTCAGGTGAAGAACAGATCTAAACGGGAGCCAAACCAAGAGGAGGGACCGGTGGTATGCGATTTTTCTTCCTGTGATTCCAAAGTGTTGCTAAGTTACAAAATAGGCTCTAGAACTCAAACTTTTGTCTTCTGTCATGGCCACCTACGATGAGAAAGGTTTTACACTTGAAGGACACCGTGAGCAGTCAGGCCTGGAAATTCGGCCTGTCTAAAGTAACCTGATCATGCCTGATTCAGCCTGATTCAGCCCAAAACATTTTTTTGACATTTTAAACCGATTCTGTAGCCCAAATTTTCTCTTAAAGTGTAGGATAACTGCAGTCATCTGTTACATCCGTTCATTCTACTTTCCATACTGTACATAGGTTCCGTTATTATTGTGACTTGACTGCAGTATATTGTAAGGCTAAGAACAGCGGTTTGCAACGCAGCGCGTTATTGGCACTAGTAACGGAAATATATTTGGTTATGTCGTATGTCCACTTGTGTACGACGTACCTAGTAACGGAATGGACTAAGATAAGGGACTACCAGTACTGACTACAGGGGAATAGCGGTGTGGTCACGTGAGTACCGTGACACCCGCCCCCCACTTGTAAGGTAGAAGGAAAGGAAAAAAAGGTCTGTCGTCCACCTGTTATCCAGCCCCGCTGCTCTGCACTTGGCCCTTCCGGCGGCGAGACTTTCCACGTGCCCGTTCATTTGCTTGGAACTCCTGGATGGCCTCCAGCGCGTGCGGCATATCGTACTCCTTCAACCACTCGTCCTTGCTCTCATTGTACCCCTTCCACCGCACTAAAAACTCCGTCACACCACCCCTCGTCCTCCGCTCCCGGAGGATCCGCTCAATCTCGACTTCGTCGCCCATCTCCATCTGCACGGGTGGCGGTGGTTCCTGTCGGTGGCCCAAAATTGTATCGTCCCGTGCTGGAACCAGACACGACACGTGAAACACGTCGTGAATCGACCATCCATCAGGCAATGCCAAGCGGTACGTGGTATCTGAGATCTTCTGCAAAATCGGGAACGGCCCAAACCTCTTGAAATCGAGCTTCTGGCTTGGGCGGTCCGAGTGAAGATCCGCACGCTCAGGAACACACGGTCCCCAATCACGTAATCTGGTGCTTCATCAACCTACGCGTCGTGGAAACGCTTCATCCTCGCCGCCTCCAACTCCAGCAACCCCCTCAACTCCTCCTGCACTTTGTGGAGCCTGTCCAAGCAGGCATCAGCCTTTGGCACCGTCTGGGAGTTCACCGGGTCCACCGAGAACGTAGGATTGTAGCCATACTCCGCGTAGAAGGGGGACATGCCCGTCGCAGCGCTTACCCAATTGTTATAAGCAAACTCTGCAAAAGGTAACCAGTCCATCCAGTTGTCCTGGTAATAGTCAATGAACGCACGCAGATAGACCTCCAGTTTCTGGTTTGTCCACTCTGTTTGGCCGTCTGATTGAGGATGGTGAGCAGTCGACAGCGCTGGCTTAATACCCAGGCGCTCCCACATTCGGCTCGTGTAGCGGGCCACAAACTGTGGCCCCCTGTCTGAGACGATCTTCTTGGGCGTACCATGCAGGCACCATACCTGTGCCATAAAACCGTCACACATCGCAGCGGTGTTGTCCGTTGAACGTGCCCCCAAGAAGTGCGCCCGCTTTGTCGACTTATCGCACACCACCTGGATCATGTCACAGCCCCTCGAGACCAGCAGCGGACCCACGTAGTCTGTAGAAATGTGTTGCCATGGGCCGTTGGGGACTTCCAAGGGCTGCAACGGGCCATACGGTTTCTGATGGCGGGGCTTGATACGCTGACACATGTCACAACCGTTGACATAGCATCACACAAATTCCGACATACAGGGCCAATAATAGTTTTGTGCCACTAGCGCAAGAGTGTTTGCACGTCCGGAATGACCAGCCGGGATGGAATCGTGATATAGCTGGAGGATCAAACGCTTGACCTCCTCCTCGTCCGGTACGTACACCAAGCCACGAAAACGCACCAATTCCCCATCCACCATAAACTCACGCAGCCTCGCCTTCACCAGCGCAGGGGCCTCTGCCATCTGCAGAACTGGTGCCAGCCTTGGGTCATTCAGGGTCGCTGTTCGGATGCGCTCGAGAATATCGCCGTCCGCCAGTATTGCCTGCGCCACTGCCACCTTGTCGACCACCTCCGACCACCCACACCTCCCCAGCTCCACCACCACACCCCGCCTCGCCACCCGCTCACTCCCCAGCACCGTCGCTTGCGCATTATCTCAGGCATCCCGAGGTACCTCATGGTCTGGACGCCGCGACAATCTATCAGGGCCCGCACTGAGACGTCCCGGCCGGTGGTGGATCACAAAGGTGAAGCGGTTCAAAAACAAGCTCCACCTTGCCTGCCGTCGGCTCAGGTCCCTCGCTGTCATGAAGTACTCCAGGTTACGGTGGTCGGAAAAAACCTCCACTGAGAAAGGGTTCCCCTCCAGGTAGAGCCTCCAAACCTCAAATGCCCTCACCACTGACAGCAGCTCCTTGTCATGCACATCGTAGTTGTGTTCCGCTGGCTGCATTGACCTGGAAAAGAAGGCCACAGGCCTCCAGTCACCGTCAGGAGCCTTCTGTGACAGGACAGCCCCGACCGCAAAATCCGACGCATCAGTCTCTACCCGAAACGGCGCGTCCGTGTCAGGCATCAGCAACACGGGTGCATGAGCAAACGTTGCTTTCAAGCCCTCAAATGCCCCCTGCTCCACTACCCCCCACCTCCACACACACCCCTTCCGCTTCAGCTCCTCCAGCGGCTTTGCAATAACAGCATAGTCCTCCACAAAACGGCGATAGAAATTGCAGAAACCCAGGAACTGGTTAACGTGCCGGAGATTCTGCGGTGTCGGCCAGTCTGTGATACCACTAACCTTCACAGGATCCATGCCCACGTGCCCTGGCAAGATTTTCAGGCCCAAGTAGTCCACCTCCGTCATGTGAAAACGGCACTTCTCAGGCTTAAGGAACAAGTCAGCCTCCCGAAGCTGGCGCAGAACCTCCCAAACGTGAGCACCATGTTGCGACAGGTCCTGAGAAAAGATAATGATATTGCCCAGATAGAGCACCACATACACATCAACCAGGTCGTGGAAAAGATTGTTGACCATCCGCTGAAAGGCTGCAGGCGCATTGCGCAGCCCAAACTGCATGACCAAGAACTCAAACTGGCCATACCTTGTCCGAAAAGAGGTTTTCCACTCATCACCATCACGGATCCGCACGTTGTAGTACCCCCACCGCATGTCCAGCGTAGTAAAGACCTTTGCTGACTTCAGGCGATCCAGCAGCTCGTTGGTCAAGGGAATGGGATAAGCATCAGGCTTGGTGACAGCATTCATCGCCCAAAAGTCGACCACCAGACGGAGGCTGCCATCCTTCTTCTTCACAAAGAAGACTGGAGCGCCGCAAGGTGCGCTTGACTGCCTGATATAGCCCTTGGCAAGATTCTCATCAATAAACTCCCGCAGCGCCTTCAACTCTGCCGGGGCAAGCTGATATAGCCTACCCAGGGGCGGCGTCTCCGCACCGTCCACCAAGTCGATCCCCAGGTCATACTTCGTGTGTGCTGGCAGTCGCTCCGAGCGCTGCTTGTCAAAAACGTCGAAGAATTCATGGAACTCCTCCGGCACCAAGTCTTCGACCAACCGCTCCCCCACCCCCTTCCGCCGCGCCTCCCCCTCCGCCAACACCTGGGAAAAGCTCCGCCCTGCTGCTCCCCACACCTCCTCCAATACTGGGCTCTGCACACCCCACCGCGACTCCATGTCCCACTTCTGCTCCAAGAAAACGGACTCCTCCCCACTCCCCTCACCCTCCCCCTCCACCTGTGCCAACGCCCTGTCGATGCACTCCTGGGCTACCTTCACCGCCCTCGCTCACTGCTCCCGCATAAAACGTGTCCTCCTCGTGCGTGCCCTCTTCAAACCGTGAAACCTCTCCGCCGGCACCGTCTGACAGGCTCGTCCCCTCGCAGGCACTGCGACAGACGCCTTACGCGCAAACGCCCGGACCCCTGGCGCCGGCGCCACCGGCATGCAAGACGCCCTGCAGAAGGCCGAGGTAAAGTCGATTGTGGAGCGGCCCCAGTTGATTGCAGGGTTGTGCCGCCGCAGCCAGGTGACGCCCAGAATCACGTTATTGTCACCAATGTCCGCAACGTCGAACACCGCCGTCTCCTCATGGTCCCCCACCACGACACACAAGTGCACCTCCTCCTTGATGAGGCCTGACTTGACCTCAGAGTTGTCGATAGTACACAGGCGCATCGGGCGTCGTTTGGGAACCGTCGGAAACTGCTGCTCGTCCACAAACCGCTGGTTCACGAAACAGCAGCTGGCACCAGAGTCCACCATCGCCCTGGTATCCACAATCTGCAGCGCACCCATACCCCCCACCCTCAGCATCACAGGCAGCTCCAATGCGGAATGGTCAGACCGTGGCCGCTGCACATGGATGACCGCAGCCCTCCATGTTCGGCGCCTCCTCCGCACACTCGTCACACCTTCCCCATGTAAAATAGTACCATTAGGTGCTGTGGATACATGAAGCTGGTCAGTCGCATCCGTCGTGACGGTACGGAGCAACTCTACACAAAACCCTGCTTGGGCTCCTCCTCCCTCTTCCCACCTGCCACCGCCTCCCTGACTACCGCTCTGATCAACTCCATCCACGACGGGCACTGAGCCATGAGGTGACCAGCCACCCCACACTTGTAACACTTCCTCGGAGGCATGGAATCCCTGGCCTTATCCACCTCCATCGTGTTAGGGTCCACGGACGGTGGCGGCAATGCAGACCGGGCTGGGGCAGTGGCAGTGACTTTAGGTGCGGACGTCGCCGGCGTGGATGTGGGTGCAGGGTGCCAGTGCCCCTTCTTCCTCGCGGCGATGTCCGCCAGCTTACTCTCGCGCCGCAGCAAGATGTCGCGCGCCTCTTCTGCTGTCGTGTAATCCATGTTGACCAGCGCTTCCATCGACTGCACCGTCAGACCCTTCCAGAAACGGTCCTTGACATACTCACTGTCGGCATCTGCCTGCCCCAACTTGCCCTTGAGCTCGAAGAATGCGGTACAGTAATCGGTGATTGACTTTGACCCCTGCTGCAACTGACCAATCCGAGTCAGTGCGTCCTGAGCCTGGTCGCGAGTACAAAACGACGCCTTGAAATCCGCTAACCAAGCGTCCCAAAGGAAACAACGCGGGTTCAGCGCCGGATCATCTGCGCCCATGGTGATGACAGACGACCACTGCTGCGCCGTACCGGACAGGTACGACTGCGCCCACAAGATCTTCTGCCAGTCGTCCCTGAACATCTCGAACTCTGCTGCCGCCTCGACCTGCCGCGCAAACTGGTCCGCGAGGTGCTTGACCTTGCCGTCGTAAACCTCCGGCGGGTTGATCCTCAGTGCCCGGGATTGCTGCTGCACCACATGCTGGACCACGGCATGCTGCGCCGTCCCGGACCCCTGCGCCTGTTCGAGCTGCGCGATATGAGCTAACATGTCCGCCAACAACTTCTCCTGCGCCTGCATGTGCGCCGCCAACTGAGATTGCATAGCCTGGAACACCATGCTTGCGATCTGCTCCGTCGCCGGGTCGGGCGTTCCCGTGTCGTCGGTTTCGCCTCTGGTGGTCATCACGATCGACGAAAAGAAAAAAAAATTTATCTTAGTCCAAGTGTAAGGCTAAGAACAGCGGTTCGCAACGCGGCGCGTTATTGGCACTAGTAACGGAAATATATTTGGTTATGTCGTATGTCCACTCGTGTACGACGTACCTAGTAACGGAATGGACTAAGATAAGGGACTACCAGTACTGACTACAGGGGAATAGCGGTGCGGTCACGTGAGTACCGTGACATATATGACTTGAGTTCGGGTACATCATGATGGTACTGCTGCTGCAAACTTACTTGATGGAGCCAGAACCTAGGCTCGGCTGTATGCTGTAACATCACTTTTGGGTGTTTTTGCCTTTAGACACTCGTGCTGCTGACAGTGAGATACTAGAAACGATCGGCAGGGGCTGCGACACTGCCACGGAAGGAAGATAATTGAGACTCCGCTGTGCGTTGATCAGGCACGCGCGTTTTGTTTTTGCGGATTCATGCCAAAGCGCCCCCCCCACCCAACGATTTTTCAGTGTCGTGGCTATGGCGACTGCTGCAAGGTCTTTTCCCGCAACGAGCACCTTGCCCGCCACCTCCGGTATGTTGCTGCTCCCGCCTGTGCCCCCCTGACAAACGACAGCATACACACGGGCGAGCGTCCCTTTACCTGCCATTGCTCAAGGCGGTTCTCCCGCCTCGACAATCTCCGCCAGCATGTACAGAACGTCCACGCGGACAAGCACGACCAGAACGAGCGCATGATGCGCGATCTCACCAGTCTCCAGGCAACCTTGGTGGCTTCCAACAAGCTGTCTGCATGCACTTACCGCCGGCCCGCCCCCACCCCCGTCGAGCAGGAAGACCCTGCGCCCAT
>QGOA01010276.1:0-11206 GCA_003313075.1 Termitomyces sp. MG16
TTACCGACTTTTACTCTTTTTCACAGACGCGTTCTCTGGGACCTGCCCGGGACTCCTCATATTACTTTTAGCGCGCCCAACGCACACTCTTGGTACGGTAACACAATTACCACATTTGTTACTGACCAAACTTTGGGCGTCATCAACACTTGCCCTCAACTGCGATGCAACCAAAAAAACAATTCCCTTTGAGTCTCTGCCCTTCCAACGGATTTGGGAGGCTCCCAGTACCCCTAGGAAAAGCCTCCCAGCCTCCACTCCTGAACCACCCACTCTTTCATAATCCATGTATGCCTCGGTGCTGCCACTGAGCATCTCCCCACCCTTGTCAACAGCAGGGCCACCAGGATGTTCATCAGCAACTGCCTCGCCCTTCTCCACACCCCACTCGATAAGCCTCTCAAGCTCTGACTGTTCGACAGAAACGACGCCATATCCGGGCCTATCACAAAGGGACACTCCACCACTATAACTCTCAACAATGACCTGGCGTTCCCAGCCGACTTCTTGGTCATGTGACTTCCCAAAACGATCCCCATCGTCCTAGGCCTCCCTTGGCTCTCAGAGGTGAACTCCGACATCCACTGGAAGGACCTCACTATGACCTTCTCTAACTCCGAGGCCCATCTTGCCGCTGCAATCCACCTCTACCTGAAGCCCTGGACAACCCGGAACATCCCAAAACTCCTGGAAAAGAACCCATCAAGTTCCTCCCCAACGTCTCTTGAAATCGTTACAAGAGGCCTCACTACCCCACCTGGAACCACTGACTCCTCAGATCCAACTCTGAACTCAATGACCCCACTGACTCATCTGGAATCCTGGACATCAAGATTATCGGCTATACTCTCTTTGCACGGATTTTCCAGGATGGCATCCTGGCCTACCAGCTCCAGATATCCCTGACGCTACCTGAGAAACACCTCCAGGCCAAAAGCACCAGCCCCGATGCTAAGACTGAAGACCAACTCCTCACCAAAGTTGTTTCCCTCGAATATCATGAGTTTGCAGACGTCTTCTCCAAAGGTAGCGCTAAGGACCTCCCCCCGCATCGGTTGTACGACCACAAAATCGACCTCAAGGACAGCACAAAGCCCCCACTCGGCAAGGTCTACAACATGTCTGAGGTCGAGCTCTGGGCACTCAAGGATTACCTTGACAACATGCTGGAAAAGGGATTTATCCGTGCTTCAATCTCTGCTGCTGGAGCACCAGTCCTCTTCGCCAAAAAGAAAGACGGATCCCTGAGATTATGTGTCGACTACCAGAGATTGAACAAGATCACCAAGAAGAATTGATATCTCCTCCCCCTCATTGGAGACCTAGTCGACCGCCTCTGCAGGGCCAAGATCTACTCAAAGATCAACCTCCGCTCCAGCTACAACAATGTCCAAATAGCCCTGGGACATGAGTGGAAGACCATCTTCCACACTTGCTATGGCCTCTTCAAGTATCTGGTAATGCCCTTTGGTATGACTAACTCCCCCGCAACTTTCCAGTACTTTATGAACAACATCTTCCACAATATGAATGACATCTTCATTATTGTCTACCTGGACGACATTCTGATTTACTTGGACTCCCTCAATGAGCACCAAATCCATGTCTGGCAGGTTCTTGAATAACTCTGAAGCCACAACCTACACACAAAACTGGAGAAGTGCTCGTTCCATACTACGGAAGTCAAATACCTTGGTGTCATTGTCACCCCAGACAGAGTTCACATGAACCCTGCAAAAGTTGAAGCCATTCTCAACTGGCTGCCTCCAAAGAATGTCAAGGAGGTGCAATCCTTCCTCAGGTTCGCAAACTTCTACCAACGATTCATCAACAACTACTCCGGTATCACCAAGTCCCTTAACTGGCTGACCTGGAAAGACACCCCCTGGAGGTGGGGCAGTAAGTGCCAAAGCGTGTTCACCTTACTCAAAGAAGCCTTCATTTCAGCTCCGATTCTCTAACACTACAACCCCGCTCTCCCAGTTGTCTTGGAGTGTGATGCCTCCGACTATGCCATTGCCAGTATCCTCTTGCAGATGGGGCTGGACAACCAGGAACTCTGACCCATGGCCTTCTACATCTGATCAATGATTCTGGCCAAGCTCAATTACGACATCTATGACAAGGAACTTTTCACGATTGTTGAAGCCTTCAAGCAATGGCAAGCCTACCTTGAAGGAACCCCCCACTGGATCCAAGTATACTCGGACCACAACAACCTTCAGTACTTTATGACCACCAAACTTCTCAGCCGACAACAGGCCCAGTGGTCTGAAGTTCTCTCGAAGTATGACTTTACTATCCACTATCGCCCTAGATGACTCAGAGCCAAACCCAATGCCCTAACTCAACAACTGGACATCTACTCTAAAAAGTCCTTCGAGGCAGAGCGAAACACCTTCAACAATCACGTGGTAATCCCTCCTGAACATTTGAATGAGGTACTAATCCTGAATGAAGAAGGAATTCTGAAGCAGATCCGAGACTCCCTCCGAGATGACTACTTCATGTGGCACAAACCCTGGAACCCCACTCCCAATGGGCCCCCTCCTGACCCCTCCTTCACCCTCTTCTCCAACGGCAAAATGCTTCTCCACAATGGCCGCATCTATGCTTCAGATTATAAAACCATCCGCCTCAACGTACTTCAACAGCATCATGACCACAAGCTCAGGGGACACCCAGGAATATGTAAGACCCTCTAACTCATCTTCTGCACTTACTTTTGGCCAGGGATAAAGAAGAATGTCACCCAATATGTCCAAGCCTGCGAACCGTGCCTCTGAGCCAAAGTCCTCCGACACAAACCCTACAGATTACTCAAACCCCTGCCCATCGAGAGACGCCCATGGTCTTCCATCTCCATGGATCACATCATCAAGCTCCCCAAATCAGAGGGCTTTGACACCATCCTCATCATTGTGTGCCGACTCACGAAGCAAGCCATCTTTATCCCCTGCCACACCACCAACGATGCCCCAGGTTTTGCCCAGCTCTTTCTGGAACACGTGTTCTCAAAGCACAGGCTCCCCAATGACATTGTCTCCGATTGGGGCCCCCTCTTTGTTTTGTGTCAACCTTTCCACTGCATATCACTCAGAGACTGACGGACAAACCAAACAGGTTAATCAGACCCTGGAACAGTATCTCTGGATCTATGTGAACTACCTCCAAAACAACTGGCATGCTGAGCTCCTCCTCACTAAGTTCACTTACAACAACACTCCCCACTCTGCCACAGGTGTGTCCCCCTTCTTTGCCAATAAGGGGTACCATCCCCAGTTGACTTTGTCCCTCCAGGATATCCCCGCTCACACCGCCCACGAAGTCGCCCAGGACCTCCAGGCCCTCCACAAGTTTCTCCAAAATGAAATCAACGTCGCCAACAAAGCCTACTCCAAGCATGCCGACCCTTAACAAGCGGCCATGCCTGACTGAAGCCCTGGGACCCTCATCTGGCTTGACCGCTGCAACTTCCAAACAAGGCGCCCTTCAGTGAAGCTCGATCATAAGCGTTTCGGCCCCTTCAAGATAACTCAGAAGGTGTCCTCACATGCCTACTGCCTGGACCTCCCTCTGGGACTACGAGAACTCCACCCCATGTTCCACGTCCAACTCCTTGAAAAGCACGACCCGGACCTCTTTCCTGGGCAACGCCCTGACCAACCCCCTCCCTTTGAAGTGGACAGTAAGTATCACTACAAAGTCGATCACATCCTCGACTCGTGAATAATCTGAGGATGACTAAACTACCTCGTATGATGGACCAGCTATGAGCCAGAAGATGAAACCTGGGAACCTCAGGCAAACCTAAAGAATGCCCCCAACAAGCTCTGGCAGTTTCATGACACCCACTTGGACAAGCCCCAGCTCCCCCAGGGCTAAGAACCTCACAAACAGCTACAAGGGCATAACCCCTGCCTCTGGAATCATCAGGGATTCAACTCCCACCAATAAGTTTTCCCCTCTTTCCTTCCACTTTTTCCTCTCATTACTCTTGGGCCATATGCTCATAATAGCAGGTATATACAAACTAGATTACACTATGGTACAACATGACAAGCAAGAAAAGAACAAGAACACCTACGACCCTGATACCCTGCTAAAACCACCTACTGGAGTACCAGACTCCTCTGAAGTCCCCAAAATGCTTGTCTCTGCTGCCCCCACCGTTACTGCCACCTCCATCACTGCCACCACCACTGCCACCCTCTTGTTGTACAAAGAGAGGGGCTCTCCAGTATCCACTGCCACCTCCACTCAGGTCTCAGGGACTACGAGATTCCATCTCTGGTGGGCAGCCAGCAAGGGCCCCAGGTGACTGATGCCCTGAGTAACCTCACTGGAGGTCGGACCAGATGCCGAAGACAGCTCCTAGGAGATGGAGGCATGAGCCAAGGCACCGCTGTCTAGCAGGAGACAATGCTCCCATGCCCAGCCTGAAACAGTCAGTCGGGGACCCGAAGAAGGAAGCTAGCCACTTACGCATTGCCTCACTCTGGGCGGCAGCCACACTCTCTACCAACCAGCCCCTCCGACAAACCAAGCTCGCCTGCACCTTCTCTACCCTTCCCAACAGCTCCTGCAGCTCTGCCGCCCTCATCTCCTGCACTTCAGCTCCCAGCAATCGGCCATCCTCCTGCTCCAGCTGAGCTTGCAGAGCTGTGACCTCCTCCTCCAATGCCACTCGAGCCCAGGTTGCTGACTCCCTTTCTGCTTCTCGCTTGACCTGCAAGTCCTCCCGTAACCTTCTCTCCTGCTGGACCTCCAAATATGTCTCCTAGAGCCTTGCTGTCAGACGATGCTCCTGGACTTCTGAATTCTCCAGCTAACGAGGTACGACGCCACATCCTCGACTCCAGGCTCTGGAGCAACGTCGGAATTGGACTGAGCCACATCGGGCAGGAGCACCTCCCCACCGGACTTCAAGGAACCTGTAACCGGGGACTGAGAGAACCTCTGTTGGCAATGAGCAGGGGGCTGCTTGTTCTTGTCTGAATGCTTGGGAGAGGCTTGTTGCTTGCTTTTATTCTGACAGGGTGCCTCTGGCTTTTTGTCTGACAAACGCACCACAGCTGGGCATTTGGCATGGCGCCGGCACACCAGGGCCCCCTCCTCCCCTGGCCCATTGGATAGCGTGGCACCCATCGACGAACCTCTCATTCTCACTCTCGTATGGGTCCCCTAGGCCCCCGCAGACGTTTCATCACCTACTCCTCCCTCCACCCCTGCTCCTGCGCCATATACCGTGCCCTCCAAGCCAATTCCACAGAACACCGCTTGTGATGCAGATGACAAGCCATGCACATTGAGGTGTCTCGACGTGCCCCTGCCACCAGCTCCTTGAACTCACAGGTCACTCCCCTGCATGCACACATAACGCACTACAAAGGGTCAGGGAGACTCCAGCCAATCTAGAATGACACTCACTGGGCCTGCAGCCTCACACCACCTGTGTGCCAGATGCCCCCAATAATGTCCCTGCATGGCTGCAAATTGCTCCAGTGTCACCTGGTCTTGCAGGACGTGCTGTGCCTCCAGGACAAGCCACACTTCCCCTATTCTGAGGGATGGCCGATCGGACCAAGAGGACAATTCAGAAAGATGAGAGGAAAACCCTTGCAATGCCTTAGATGGCCTGGCCACCGCAGGAGAGGTTGAAGAACCACCCAAGGACAAAGGCCTGGCCAAGGGAGGGTGAGGAGTCGGACCAGAGGGACGAGAACAGGAACCCATGAAACCTGCAACATTGAACAGTGAGTTGAGGTAATGATGATGGACCACTCATGAACCAGTTCACTAATGCACTGATGATCTTGCTGCTGATCATATTCTTCCCGGCGCCGATTATACTCTTGCCAGGATGCCAGGAAGTCATCCCCAGCAGGAGGAGGGGTAGGAGAGCAGAGAAGCGTAGCTGAGCATGACATGACAAATGGGGAGAGTGGCAAAAATTTTTTCTTTTTCTAGGCCTCCAGCTGATGGCATCACGCTTCAAGCTTTGACTTCAGGTCCCACGCTGAAGCCGCACAGCCACCACCACCTCAGAGGGTCTTGGCACTACAGAGAAAGTGATGTCACAACCCATCACCCCGATGCACTATGACTCCCCACCCTTACAGCTAACAAGGTCACCCACCCAGTCACAGGACCCACCCTGGTGCCCACCCCTGTACTCTGGGCCCTGTCGATGTACTCCAGGCCCTGCCAATTGCTCCAGCATTTGACCCTGCACCAGCCAACAGGGCCCTGACTGATTCCCTGGCACCACACCCATACCTGGACAATACACTGCACAGGACTCAACAGGACAATATAGCGCACAGGACTGGACCCACGGAACCTAGCCCCGGACCTTAACCGCCATAGATATATAGCTGGTAGCCAGTAAACCGTTACAGTAGTCTTAATATTGCTATAACACACATCTCTATA
Source organism: Termitomyces sp. MG16 (assembly GCA_003313075.1). NCBI lineage: Eukaryota > Fungi > Basidiomycota > Agaricomycetes > Agaricales > Lyophyllaceae > Termitomyces > Termitomyces sp. MG16. The sequence continues at coordinate 6,436 of QGOA01010276.1, forward strand.
CTCTCTTGTCTACTTCGTACATCCACTCAATCTATCTTCTTATTCTCTCAAGTCTCCCGGTCTTCCAAAGTCTCACTTCGATTCCAACTCAGTCTCCCAGTTTCAGTCTCAGTCTCCCGGTTTTAGTCTTTTCCTCCAATCCTTCCCTGTTATCCTCTGCCCTAACAGGCTCTGCCTTTCTCTGTCTCCGTACTCTGGACTTAGCCAGGGATCCTGCTTCACCTCTCTCCATAAACTCCAGCACTCCGTAGCAACCTTGCACCCCACCCAAAACTCCAGAACTCATCCTCTGTTACTCGGAGACTCTCTGTAAACTTTGAGTCCACCTAGTAAGGACCTGCTTGCCTCCGGAGGCCCCCATCGTCAGCGAAACCTGATACCTTTGCACATGCACGCTCATGTTTGCACATTGTTAACAGAAGATTCAGCACTTAATCCATGTCATTGGCATGCACCCAAACTATTGGATTATCAAGATTTCACTTCTCAGATACATTACCAAATTCCTTCGGCTTTGAATTCTCCACAAGATAATGAACTATTTTCAAAAATTGTACATCCCTATAATCATAATGCTTTCAACATTCTCCTTGCAAAACATGATCTTCTTTCAAATTATCAATTTTTAATCCACAATCTATGCCAGGGTTTCTCTTTAGGAACTCTTTCTCTTCTGTCTTAATCTGTAATTATATGCAACCATTCATCAGTTGAAAAATTTTCCCATGTTATTGAAGACTATCTGAACAATGAGATTTGTACTGGTTATATGTCTGGTCCATTCTCACAGTCTCATGTAGAATGCATCCTCCAGGGCCCTATCTATGCTTCTCCTCTTATTGTCTTGGAACAATTTCAAGGAATTGATGTCTCTTCAAAATTTTGAGTTTGTCGTAACCTTTCAAAGGATGATCCCATTACTGGAGTCTTTTTGGTCAACAGCTTCATTGACAAAGATGACTTTCCTACATGTTTTGATGTTGCGCATCTAGTTGCTGAACAGGTTTGTCTTCTAATCCTTGTACTTCTCCCCTGACATATGACATGTCTTTATTGTCTGCTCTCTGATATTGTGTCTACTTTCCTTGTTTTTCACATACATATTTCTTAGCGGGTTTCTGTATTTTGCACTGAGGCCTTCGCTCTTTCTTTTCTATTCGATTCTTGCCTTCTTTCTTTTCTTTTCAACCAGTCTATTTCTTTTTTCCGATATTTCACAAAAATATTGTTTCTATTTGCAGATGACTTCAATCTTCTCTTTCTTTGATTTCGATTTATTTCTCTTTGATTCGATATTTCTTTTCTTTCTCGATCTCTGTTCATTTCTCTTTAATTCCTGTCTTATTCCCACTTATAACTTTCACCAGGTGGCAATTGCCTCCGCAGGTTCTCAAGCTTGCTGCTTTAATATCAAATCTTTTTGCTGCACATATCCTGTTTTGCTGGATCACAAATCTTTCCTAGTGGTTTCTTTCAAAAATTCTTTCTATATTGACCATGCACATTTTTTTGGAGCTAGACCTGCTAATTCTAACTCAGGACAGATTGCCAATGCGCTCATTGATATATGGTCAGCAGAGCTAGGTGACGATGGTCTTCTCTTCAAATTTGAAGACAACATCAATTGTTTCTGTTTTCCAAATGCTACAGGTTCTTTCTCTCAAGATATGCTCATGATAGGGCTTCAACCTTGAATCTGATATCTTCTCTCAACGTTTCCTGGCACACTAAGAAATCTAATTCTGAATTTTTATCAGTCTTTACCTTTATAGGTTTTACATGGGACATCTCCCAAAAACGGGTTTCTCTCTCTGACAAAAAACATTTGAAATATCTTAACCACGTTGCTTCCCTCTTAAATGTGCACAAACTTGATTGAACATCCTTTTCTCTCAGAGATATTCAAATTATACAGGGCACTTTAATGCACATCTCCTTTGTATTTCCTGAAGGTTCTTTGTGCCTACCAGTTCTCTCGAATTTTATGTCGACTTTTTACAGCAACAAATATGCCAAGAGACACCTTCCCAACTCTGTATTACACACTTTGAAATGGTGGAAGATCCATTTCAAAGATCCTGGTGCTTATTGAATGTTGTATCCTATTTAGCCCTTGGAAAATTTTGGTATTTTTGTGGATGCCTCTACATCTTGGGGCATCGGCATTCTCATTTCTCATTACCATTATAAGCTTAGATTAAAACATGACTGGAAACAACCCAGTCACAATATTTGTTGGCTAGAGTCAATAGCCTTTGAAATTCTTTTCTGTTTTCTGTGTCAATTGAATTTCCAGAATAGGTATCTCAATTGCCAATGACATTCTTTTCAAAAACTAGATTGTTTACAAGTGCATCATTGTTTACTCAGATAGCTCAGATGCTATAGGTGCTCACCGAAAAGGATGTAGTCACTCAAATTCGATTAATCTATCCATATGCTGCTCATATTCCATTCTCAATCAATGTTTGCTCATCTCAATATTTTGTTACATATCTTTGGAACTGAATCAGGCAGATGCACTTTCACATGGAAAATCTGCACCTGCTGGTTCTATTCTTTTACATCAGGCCTTTGACCTGCCTGATGACATTATTTATGGATTTTTTGAAGACTACTAGCATTCTGTTGATGTCTGATGGCACCAATGGTACTGTATCTCCATGCATTACAGTCTCCTATGTTCTACAATTTCATAATTCCAACGTAATTTCTAATAATATATATCATTTCAAGTACAGATCACAACAAACTGTTTTCTTCAAATTGATGCCTGTCTGCTCTGCTTCACTACCCAAGATTTCTACCTCTCCGCCTAAAGCATTGCCAAGTTTGTCTTCACAGATTAACACAAAATCTGCTGATATCTATAAATTTTGATTTACTTCTCATGAATTGTGCTCCTATCTAAAGAGACATTCATCTAGTTCTACTCTTTTGGATACACCTGAAATCTACAAATTTAAATATACTCCCAGCCTCTCTCCATCCCTGTCACACAACCATGAATCATATCAGGCCACACCATGTCACACTCCTGCTAATGATCCTTGTGATTTAGCTGTTCTTTCTTTGCAAAATATCTTACCTCGAGTTCCAAAACTTCAAAACTCCTATACTGCATCATCACTGCATCCTTTTGTTCCTGCTGACTGTCATGTTTTGCTCTGGAGAACACCACATGGTATCGAAAAATGATAGATGCTTAGCATCAACCTTATTACATTCTAATAGTATTGAAGTCTTTGAAGGTCTCTTGTCATCTGTTGAGGAGAAAATGCGCCAAGCCTATGGTGCTGGTCTCTTGCATTTCACACAATTTTGTGACAATCAGAACATTTTGGAAAATCTCTGTATGCCTGTGGATCCAATCTTGATTGCAAGTTTTGTTGCTCATCATATCGGCAAATGTTCTTCAGAATGTATAAGATTATGGTTATCTGGTCTTCGCCTATGGCATCAATTTAATCACGCTGACTGGCCACACAACAATCTTTGGATAAAATCCTTATTGTTATTTGCAGCCAATTGAGGTACCCCCTTCAAGCAACCACTGCATCGTCTAATTCTACTATCTCATCTACAATTACTGCACGATAATTTAGATTTTTTCTGTCCTAAGAATTATGCAATCTGGGTGGCTGCAGTAACTGCGTTTTGGGGTTGTCGGCATCTCGGAGAATTACTGCCAGTTTCTCACAATCTCTTTCAACCTTTGTATAACATTTGTGTTCATTGCGATTTATAAACTATGACGGTGCAGAATCACAAAACCATGTCCTTCTATATACTATGGTCAAAAACCATGCATTTTGATGGTGTAAATTGTATTCTAGTCAAAAGAGATGACATATTCTGCTCAGTTAAAGCTCTATCAAACTATTTGCTTATCAACAACTCTTTGAATGATTATCCTTTCTTTGCTTTCTGCAAGTCTTCTTTTTGACAAACTGGTTTTTATTCTTGACAAGTTTCTTCCTCATTTTCTTTTCTTACAAAGAACAAATTTCTTTCCATCACAAACTGTATTGTTGTTTCTTGACATCTTTCTTTCCAACTGCTGATATTTTCACAAACATATATCGGAAAACTAATTTTGAAAAACTTTATGGGCATAGCACTTCGCGACTTATAATTTGTTAACCCGGTCTCGTCTTAGAACTTCCGGTTCACGACTTGACCCCCGCCCAACCCTCAGCTACCTAACACCCAAAACCCCCAAACTCAGCCTCCTCTCCCAGGACTACTCCTGTCCACATCTTGAATCCCGGAGTCCTAGCTCTGGAGTTCCAGACACCCGAGTATCTGTAGATCAAGTCCGTCTCATAAGGGCGTTGCTTTCCCGGAAAGCCCCCGACTCAGCAGAACCTGACATAATATCAAGACTCCCTCCTTACACCGTTCTTGATGGCTACGTATATTCATACTTACTACTCCACAGGCTACCAGACCGACCCTTATGGGCGTCCGGTCCCCGATTACTACTCTGCACAGACCCTCTGCCCCACCTATCCACCTCTCTTGTACGAACCTCAATACCTCCACTGCTACTGGGCCTCTGACCCATCTCTCTATGATCTGGGGCCCTCAGCCAGCTGGGCCCCTCCGCCTAACCTAGCCATGGCACGACCTGTGAAGGTCTCCTTATATCGGAGCATCCCTGGGGGCCTGCCGGAGACCCCACCCATTCCCAGTGGACCTCGCCCGATTCCCCCCAGCGAGGGCCCCTTTGCACCCACCCTCTATTACGGTTATCAGCGCCCTGCCTCCC
>QGOA01010277.1:0-14909 GCA_003313075.1 Termitomyces sp. MG16
ATACTATAATAAATATAATATAATATTGACTACTAAAGTAAGTAAAAGCTATGTGGCCAATGCCACATAGCAGGCTACGCTACAGCACCTTAGTGTAGTGTTTACATACAGCAGACACTTGTCTTATTTTTCTTGTCATTTTTTAATTCCATTTTGCTTACTGCTGTTGAGTTGGTATGCACCATCACACACTAAGATGTTCTGAGACTCAGCATGATTTGTTGTGCTTGATCCTCTTGATAGTGACAGTATTGCTAACTTCCTCAGCCATGCCATAGACATTATTAATTGATACCATGCACTTTTGTGCATCTTACTAGATTTTCCTCCTTACTTTAGACTGAGTATTTGGTCTTATTGGGGGGTATGTAACAGATTGTCACACATCAATGATGCTATTAGCACAACATATAGTATTATATAAGAACAACATCTTGTATTCACTCTAATTCTAGTCAAATCCAATACTGTGGTATGATTTAGCACTGTGTCATACACACAAGATAGTTCTAGCTCATAACCAACAGTTACACCAGGCTAGTTTCCCCATCATCAGGTACTATCATATCATCCTAAATGTCACATATCCCATGCAGCTGCTGGCCTGCCTCAAAACTTCTATTGTGAAGAACCCACTTGAATCCAAGTAAACTGCATAAGCTTTGGATTAAAGAACCTGTGGACCTAAGTCTTTCTAAGAAGTTATTGATATAAGTTGTCCACAAGGTGAAGTGTAGTTTCTGATACATTTCCAGTCTCAAGCAAAGATTCTGCAATGTTTGAAGCTGGAAAACACCTCTGTTACCCCCAACCCACCCCATTATTTTAGATTTTATTGCAAAACTCAAAGCCACCTGATCAGCTTACTGCAGAGTCAGTTCATAAATATGTAGCTTATTTCTGTCATAGTAGGCTCTGTGATCACACTCTCAATATTTTATATCTCTTATTTGCTGCTTGAAAATGCTCGGTGCTTACCTTGTTCTTTAGGATCTGGATCTAGTCATGTCAGATGTCTCTAGATCTGATTTATGTCACACCGCAAAACCTGCGCTACTATAAAGACTCAAGAAGTTGGCTGGCTAAAGAGAGAAGTTTACTTCAGGACAAGACTGACCATGAGTTGACAAAGCAACACCATTCTGGGCTTGCTATTAAAAATAAGCGTTAATGACTACATCGGGAGAGGCATCAGAGACATACTTGGAAAACCTCATGCTCATTGTGTTCTTCTATCTTAGAATATTTACAGATTAATATTCAGAAGTTGTTGAATCACTGTCGCTGCACTGGAGTAAGTACTGTCCTTTTCTTGCCTGCAGGTACCACCAGATTTATATCTCTCTTTTTGAACTTCCACCAGTCTGTAGCCACAATAGAGTTTTTGCTACTCTTATCCTTTTCATGTGTGGTTCATGTACTTATCTTGACTAACATACCTTGCAAGCATGTTGTGCCTCTAAACGAGCGAGATCAGCACCAGAGAAAATTAATATATTACTTGCCTGATCATATTGAGGGACATACCTCAAGCTCCAGATCTCAAACCAAATTGTTTATTTGTTTATTCACATGAATTAAGGAAATGGAAGGGGCAATGAACGTACTCTGGTGATAATTTGACTCTTCTGCGGGAACACAGGTGAGATGAGTTGGAAGAGGGATGATGCCGAAGCTTTGGATGGGAGGTAGAAATTGAGGTATTCATAAGCATGGTGTGACATGGGTCTGAATATTATTTGATTTTTTGTTGCATGTTTTAGGACAAAGTATTGTATCATCACATCTAATTTCTTTCTAAATTCTTTGCATTAAAATATTTAAAGAAAACTGTGACAGATTAGTCACAATACTTTTTGATTGTTACATGGCAGAATATTGTGAAAGGACACCAAAAACAATCAAACCATAGGCCCTGATTGTTATTACATTGTTTTTGCCAATGACAATGAAAAAGCATATTAACAAGTAATTTCAAAGAAATTCAAGAAATATTTGTAGATCTGATTCAATACTTTTTCTTTTTTTTTTTATGGAAGTATTCTTTCTGGCATTAAACTATTCTTTCAACTTCCCTGCTCAAAATGTCATAAAGACATTGTTTAGAATAATTGATAAATATTATAATTTCTTTCTTTATTTCTATTCAAATTCTATTACAAATATCATTGAAATACCATTTTAAGTTCAATTACAATATTTTTTTGATGTTTTTGACAGAAACATTCAAATAAAATTTTAAAACTATTTGGATTATTCTTAACATATCTTTACATTCTTTTGCTAAAAAACAGTGTTCTCTGCATCAAGTGATAAAATATTCTTTCAACTTTCTGGCCCAAAATATTATAAAGACATTGTTTAGAATAATTGATAAATATTACATTTTTTCTTTATTTCTATTTAAATTCTATTACAAATACTATTGAAATACTATTTTAAGTTCAAGTACAATATTTTTTTCGATGTTTTTGACAGAAATATTTAAATGAAAATTTTAAACTATTTGGATTATTTTTACCATATTTTTACATTGTTTTGCTAAAAAAACATCGTCCCCTGCATCCAGTGATGGCAGAGGACATTGTCATTGGCATCGCTTCACGATTGGGCATAAAGCCATCAACCATATCCCGAACTATTGGATATGTTTGGGCTTTTGCTTCGTCTATGGTCTCCTTCCCCTTGTATATCGATTGGGCTGTACGCGCCGGTTTGGCTACCTGCGAGCTTTTACTGATTTCGCCGATTCTTACAGTGTTAAGTATTTTCAAGGATAGGTTCTAGATTGTTTACATAGGTTGACACTAGAGTAAAGAGCCCTCTGGTCATTATAAATATTCTCTGGTTATACCCGCATGCATAATTGAGCGAGTTTGGTATGATTTCTAGACTCAGTCATATTCTGGCACAGCCTGGAGACGTTTGAATATGAAACTGGGAAGGATTAGTGAGGCTGGGATATTTGCTGAGATTGACAATCTTACTTAAATGAAGAATTCGGAACGCGAAACATTCCGAACCAGAAATCTTTGGGACGCTGACTGTCTGCCAAATTGATTTCATAGTTCAGAAGGATATGAGCCATGAATGCCTTTAAAAGGTTAGATGCAATGAAACGGCCTGGCTGCAAAGTAAAGATAGGTAAGGTTACTTGCGCAGGGTATTAATCTAACGTACACTAGGAAGGTCAGCACCGACTTCCATTGGATCAACAGACCTACATAACTTACCAGGTATGTTCTCCGTGCCCAAAGGGAAGGAAGTGGCTGCTCGTCCGGACCATACCTCCTATGTCAGCCTTATCATGACACGTTCCTTCCATGAATCTCGTTGGATCAAATGCTTCGGGGTTTGGGTAGTATGTAGGATCAGAATGAGCGCTAAGTGCAGGAGAGACCAGAGAGCCAGCAGGTATGATTGTTCCATCAGAAAAGTGGAGTGTTTGCATGGCTTTCCGAGGGAACCCCACTGGAATAAGGGAATGGGCAAGTGCATGAGCGTACCTATGCGATGATACTTACTAGATCCAAGGCCATTGAGTCTCATTGATTCTTTAATAAAGGAATCCATTTCCGACAGTTCCTTTAACATATTTCTTGACCAACCGAACCGGGAAAACGCAGAGTCTGCTTCTTTACGCAATTTCACTGTCCACTCGGGTTTCAATGCCAAATTAATCAGTGCTTGGGTGAGAGTCTGGGAATGAGAAAAATATAGATGCCGTCATGAATTAATCAATCAATATACTCAAAATCAAACAAACCATGGAAGACGTATGGACAGTTGCACTATTCACCACAAGTATCCTGGCGGCCAGTGATTCTGCGGTAGCTTGCTCACCTGTAGCAGCTGCTAAGAACCACCACAGAAAGTCGGACTAAACGTGTGCAGCATGGTATATCAGGATAATCACAATGTTTTTTTTTCAAAGTGACACTTACATTCATTTCTTCGTCTGTCAAGTGACCAGTGCGCATCAATGCCTGGCGTTCCTCCACCAATGGCTTGATAAGGGAAACGGCCCTCTTAAAGCTGAAAGAAAACCTTGAACAGATCCTTCCTATCAATCTATGGATACCTTCACATTTGGCTTCGAATCATTCACAAACAGAACAACTTACGGATGTAAACATGGGGGGAATAGGTTTATTATTGAACCCGTTAACATGACATTCGCTGCAAATTTGACGCTGGTCGCATTGTAGACTGTATCACGACCTGTTGGCGAAGTATTGCAACCTTGACAATCATAAAGAAGCAGAAATGAGGCCTACAGAGATCCGGTCCTACCAGAATGCGATTGAATGTCTGAGCAACAATCGTTGTGATGGAGGGAAGCCCTTTGCATTGATAAATTGTTCCTGCGATGTAAATGAGCCAACCAATCTACATGCCGGCTCGATATCAAACCCGGTGAGCAATGTTGACCAATGATGGCATCGAAGGCAGGAACAGCTTCATCGAGAATTTGTGTCACCAAGTAATTCAGATTTCGAGTCAGCTAGCGGACATTGGGATAAGTAAGTTCAATTTCTTGATTTGTCAGATACAGACCTTGTGGCGTAGTATTGGCAGATGATACGGGTCATCATGCACACTCGCACCCATTGTATAGGGGACTTGGAGCTCCTGCAGATACTTCAACACCTTTAAACAGTTGCGAAAACGAATATAAGTCGCACATGCTTAGCAGATTCCAACAATGATAGTGCCTTGTCAGGGAAACGGTGAAAATCTTCGACTGCAATAAAATTAGTTGTTAAGAAGTCGTAGGATTTGTGAAGGATAAAGTTATGTATTACTGAGTTCGTCACCAGAGACTATGTATACCCATGATTGCCATCGAGGAACCTTAAAAACTTTTCCTTTGCTCTAAGTTTAGGGTGATTAGATTTATCCAAAGCGATCACCGAACACGAACCGCTTTATAGCCTTCTGAGATCATCGTCGAAGAATCCACAAAAAAGCGGGCACCTCCATAGATCCGACCAGCAGGGAGCCAGTTAGGATAGCCAAATCCCGGGATGTGCTGAATATTAGCAGTGAATGCTTATATTAATCAAATGGTAATTTGAAATATGACGCACCCTGCTTGACAGGAATGCAAGAACATGCAGAAGGATGGCACCGTTGACAATGACAGATATCAACAGCAAGGGGTCTCTGGCCAGAATACGCATGGTCTGGCCTTTCAAGCCTATCAACCAGTCCTCCAGACTCCTTTCATCAGAAGTAATGAGCGGTAAGCGAAGAAAGGTCATAGGATTCAGGTATGCAGTCATGTTTGTGAACATCTGGGGTATGTTCAGAGTAGGTTTATGTATCTCTTGCGGCATGGCAGTGCTTTTCTTAAAAGAGTATTAACAGATAAAGACCCTGGGCGACCTGCGTTGAGCATCCACAGAAGAACTCAGTTCATCATTCCATCCTGCCCCGATCAATCAAAAGGCTTCCATACTATCTGTCTAAACATGACCGGCCTTGTAAGAAGGATCTGATGAATCCAAGATAGATCACATCGCACTGACAACCATCAGCTTACAAGTTCGTGTTTGAGTAGTTCCGAAAAGTGAGGTTGAAGCCATGTCATCAGTTGATGTTCTTGGCGTCTAGATAGTTAATGTGGCTTGGTGCTTGTTTAAACTCAACCTTTTCGTTTTTCCAGTCTTGCTTTCAAGGACTCAGAACAGATTCAAAAGGTTTATTCCATATCAGTATTTTGTTGTATGACATTTTCCATTTACTGTTTGAACTGCCTCTGCATGTGTAAGCATTTGAGAGTTGCCTTATAAAATGTCAGAGCTGATTGATGAAAATATTAATAATTGGAGCATAATCTGAAACAGCAATTGTTGTCGTAGGCCATCAAAATTTGCTCATTTGGTGAGTGGGATCAGAAAAAGAAATCATTCGCAACAGATAGTCGCCTTGGAGGGGTACCCTGAACTGGCTGTATAGTCAATATCATGTATCATATCGCTTGAGGTTACAATCTCAGTAGCTCCAATATATCGTGGTGAGTATGCAACAAGATGTAGGTTATATATCACTCTGCCAAGTCTGAGGTCATGACTCTGGTGTGGGTCGAAGTTATATACCAAATGATTTGTCGCAAAATCCATTGCGCCTACATGTCCCACACATAAGTATCTTCAACGCTGGCCATCCACGGAGCTCTACTGATACATGTGCATTGATGATCTATAATTGATCTTAATTGTTATGTTGTTTCTTGATCATCCTGCGCGCTTAGTCCTTTAAGCTTCATCCACGGCAAATCACATGGCTTGATCGAAGTCTATATATCTGAATGCGTCTCCTACTTTTTCTGGACTTAACAAACTCAGTCTGTATGGATTCGGATCCGCCTTCCTTGTCTTCAATAAGTGTCCAGATCGGCGATGTGCAGGCCGTGAATATTGCTGCAGGTTATTACTTCTTTCGATCTCAAGACCTTCGTATTGACTAATGTTTAAAACTGTTGGTACTAGCTGCTGCCCTGACCTGGCTTGTGTATGATATTGTGTTAACAGTATCCCTTGAGGTTCGTGCGCCCTTTAGAATTGCTTTCATGTCTCACACAACAATAGGTTTCCATGCTCACTCGGTACGTCCGAATTATTGTGCCCCATCATGTCTCCTACTGGAGCCCTGTTTCAGAAGAAGCAAGTTTACGTTGCAAAGGTTTCTCTACTTATTCATGCGATACTACACGATATTTTCTTTGAGGTGTGTAGTTCTAACTTCAGCGCGCCGTTCTCATGCAAGTAAAATAAGCATCAACTTAGGGGGCGAGTTATTGCAACACACAAAATTTGACTAGAACTCATATTCTGCCAGTTACCACCAGTAGGAATGTACCATTTCGTGTAAGTTCTCTAGACTGGATTATATTTTCTTGTACGTTGAGAAGATGTCTGCTAGTTGTAAGTTCATCTATCATGCAAAACGACTTGATGTCTCAAATTCACCATTTACTAGTTGCCAGGGCTGGTTTTGGTTTATTGGCTAGTCAGAATCCTATTCCAAGTTTTTCGTCCTGATACCAAGGGATAAAACTACTATAGCAATGGCCCGGTCCTATCAACAGCCATAGGAGATTACATACTTCTATGCCGAATTGTTGCCTTGTATGGATACAATCGCGGAGGTCAGACATTTTCTCGTTTACGCTTGACTGCTGATATGCTAGTTCCATACATATCAGTCACCGTCATCATGTCGTTCCTTTACATCGGTTGGTGTTTGTCACATTTGGACCGGTTCCGGTGTTTTTATCATGTTTTACTTTAATGAACCTAGTTCAAACATTGGTGAGCGAGGCATTGAAACATTTTTTAGCTGTCATGCTCAACAACATATGATCAGCTTTCTTTTGCTACTGTGGCAGTAGAAATTTCAAGTATTAGGGTCCTGCCTCGAACGCCAACAACACCTGTTCCTGGCTGCTTAGCCACTGCTCCCACTCGAATCAAACTTTCTTTAGCTGCATGGTGTGCTGTTTCATTGTTATGCGTGAATTATATTGACGTTGATCAGGATTATGGCTCTTGTGCTCACATGTGCGTCATCGCATTTTTTAAACATCAAACGTATACGTAATCATAAATTAAGCGATTTTCTTTGCTCTTTCGCTGACAAGATTTCTCTGGTCGATTTCGCACTCAAACGGATTAGGAAACAATACAACAGTCAAGAATGTTTTAGTCACTCGAAAAATCATGCCCACACTTTTGCTTTTCACTCGAGATAATGCATTTTACTTCTTCTTGTGAGTTCTTTGCTGTGTTCTAGTGCAATAATAGCTGATATCTGGTCTAGCGCTTTCAGTATGTTTTATACGAGCGACTGGTCACAACCTGCTAAAACAACGTAGCTTTACAGCTGCTCAATTTGATTTTTATTGTTGTCCTTGCAGACCGCCCAATCCAGCAAATGGGCACGGCGTGAGTGGACATATTCTTATTTTATGCAAATTAATATGTATGGTTTGATAGGTGGTTAATGGCAGGTTATGCTGTCATGGTGAGTTGCTTTGACTGCTGATAATCATCATGAGCCTGACTTGTGCGTTCAGACATCCCGGTTGACGCTCAACATGCATAACCTGCCACGTGTCATTGATATGGATGAGACATTCGAACTTGGTTCAAGTTCTCGCTCTTACCCAAGATTTGCCCCTCGTAATATCCAGACCATTGTCTCTGAAAATTAAACAAAGACTACTACCAACAGATATTTTGTGATCTGTTTGCCTGTAATTGGCACTCATATTACAAAGTGATGCATAGAATAACCTTTGTATATCTGGATCCAACATGTTCATCACTAAATCTCTATATAATGGGACCATGTGAATTTGAATACTGACTAAAAATTGGTCAGTGCTGATGGGCTGGTATTTTTCAGGGTGTGGACTAAGGTGTGAATCAAATATCGTATCTGTTGAGGAATGCCTTGTCGAATCATACGATATGCTGTTCTATTTTATTTTTCTCTTTGTTAGAGTTCGGACAGTAACTTGGATTGCACCTATACAAGGGATAATCTTAGTATTGGTACCTCAGTCTCGTAGAAGCGACTATATTAACTGTACCTATACTCCAGTTATCCATTGTATTATATTGTACATGAATATATTTCGTTCCACTATAATGCTGCATCAGGTTATGGCCCCGCCATCGCAAATGAGACCAATACTTCCAAAACTCTGCAGTTTCCGAATTTAATGGTACAAACTACCATATCTGGTCCAATAATATGAAGTCGGCGTTACAGGCTAAAGCCTTGTGGGGTGTAGTATGTGGGTGAGAGCCTCATCCTCTGAAACCACCTGCTGAATATTCTGACCCCATGACTACTGTATGCCCTACCAATGACCAACCTTCCCAAGTCATTTACAAAGGAGGGATCTGACTTGATGAAGGCATTACAGTCTAAAGATTTTTTGACCTGGCAGTCTGCTCATGATAAATATAAGCACTGGCTTAATAAAGACAATTCCACCATGGGATTAATTTGAAACACTATCAAATACATGCAGTACAAAACCATTATAAACCTCAACAGTTCTCAACAGATATGGGAACATATGCAGAAGAACTATATTGACCAACAGAGTGGCATAAATGTTCATTACTATTATCAGCAAATGTATGCCAAGAAATGGGATGGAAACTCACCCCTGACTGATCATCTCAGGTTTCTGAGATCTAGAATAGATCAAGGTTTTTCTGTGCAGCGGACTATGTGTGGGAAAAATGTCTTTGATTTTTGCTGTCATGTGACTGTGTTTGTTCTCATTGCCATTACTTCCTTCAGGTAAGCGTGGGAATAATGTCTTCAATTTTTAATGTCATGTGATACTACTGTTCATCTGTACGGTTACTTAGTCAGCAGTAGACTATGTACGTGTGGGAGTAATGTCTTCACTTTTTAACGTCATGTGATATATTATATATATATACGTATGTACGGTTACAGAGATGCGTGGGAATAATGTCTTCGATTTTTAACATCATGTGATACTACCGTTTGCTGTACAGTTACAGATATGCGTGGGAATAATGTCTTCACTTTTTAACCTCATGTGATACTACCGTACATCTGTACGGTTACAGAGATGTGTGGGAATAATGTCTTCGATTTTTAACATCATGTGATACTACCATTCTACGGTTACTTAGTCAGCAGTAGACTATGTATGCATGGGAGTAATGTCTTCACTTTTTAACATCATGTAATACTATACATATGTACGGTTACAGAGATGCATGGGAATAATGTCTTCAATTTTTAATGTCATGTGATACTACCATTTGTCTGTACAGTTACTTAGTCAGCAGTAGACTATGTACGCATGGGAGTAATGTCTTCACTTTTTAACGTCATGTGATACTACCGTACGTATGTACGGTTACAGAGATGCGTGGAAATAATGTATTCAATTTATAATGTCATGTGATACTACCATCATCTGTACGGTTACAAATATGCGTGGGAATAATGTATTCACTTTTTAATGTCATGTGATACTAGTACGGTTACATATATGTGTGGGAATAGTGTCTTCCCTTTTTAACGTCATTTGTTCCGTAGCTTTACTATGTCAATATTTGATATCTACATACGCCAGAATGTAGCCACGGTTGGGTCTGTTTTAACACATTCTCTACACCCACTCAGTCCATAATGTTCCAATTTTATTTGGCTGACGTTCTTTCCTTGCCAGATGTATTGAATGTCCAGTTGACCCATAGATCCAGCGGTCTCTGAAAAATAGGCCTATTTCGATGACTAATTGTGAGTCTTTCTATGTCCTGCCTGGTACAGGCACGACAGGACACGATATTAGATTGCAGATAATAGCTGCCATGCAAAAATCATATATTGGAGCAGACACATGCATTATGACTTATTTCCTTGGCTGCCTTCTGTGGAGAGCGATCCCTGAATACCAGTGCTGATATACCCCCCGAAAGATTCGGCATATCGCCACTATCTAATGAACACCTATTGTCACTTGAGAGGTCTGTTATCCAGCGCAATAGATATATGACAACAAATCATTGATTTACTAGATCATAGCAATTACTGATTTCAACAGTCTGCCATGCGACAAGCCGTCATTACGACCGATTATTAATGCACCACGCTTAACATGGAGCAACAACGGGCTATGCTCAAAGTTAAATATTCTTATTCAGACTCTTCCGACAGTTATTCAGATTCCCATACTACTTACTTCAGACTCTACTCTGAATTGTATGCGTTTTCTCGTGGTCGTTCACCATCGCTGTTTCTATATCCCTTATTGATGTGTTCGTGATGAATACAGGTCGCCACCACCGTATCATTGACATCATGATTCCAAGTATCTCCTCGCCTAAGCAGAGGTATTTATATGCTTTGTTTCCCAAAACCAAGGCGCGTACTACTCAATTTGATGTCTTCTCCAATCTGAGCTTCTCTACGTCGTCCCACTATTTTTTCCTTTATGTCTTTATCCGCTCCCTCGTGTGCCCCTTGGTGGTGCTCCTCCCTCTAAGTATGATGGCAGAGACGACTCAGCACGCTACGACCCTTACCAGCAAGACATTCGCTGTTTAAGTGGCCATTGTGCATTGACGAGCCATAATCTAGAGTGCTCCCAGGATGCTCGTATAATGATTGTTGTTTGCACTAGCAAGACATACGGTCAAAGATACCCAACATGTTCTTTCATCCTCAATTTACTACCACATGGAGCACTACCGCGATATCCTATTGTGGCGCCCTCACACATCCTCCCATCGCCCCTCTGGAATCAAGATGCGTGCCATGTCTTGTCAGGGGATTCTCCAGGTGACAGAGAGGTATTCAGATGTGCTGTATCACATTAGACCCACTCATCTCATTTTTCTGTATGTTTTGACCTCTTGGTTCGCTCGTTCATTGATCTTGAGTCAGGAGCTATACACATAGTGACAAACGGACCCATCTCACAATGAAAGCTTTCGATGGATGAGGAATTCTCATTGCCGCATTCCATACTCACGAAAATCAACGGCTTGATGAAGTTTGGACTTACTCGGATGCTTCGAAAGAGGTCGAGTAGAATGCAAAGCTCATCGTCGCCAAACATATAGTACGCAGCGAGCCTAACAAGCCTGATTTCACTTCATGTGGAAAGGATTTGGTACGTGAAGTGTTCTTGACGATCGAACTTGCTCAATGTTATGCGCAGTGCGGCAACATAACGATACCTCATCAAGTAGATCTGGGCATAGTCAAGGCCAATATTTTCATGCTCGACTAGAGGTATGTTCACTTTATGCATATCGAAACACTCATACTAAACGTTCTGTTTCTAGTTATTTTTATTGTAGTTAGTAGAATATCTATATATACATTCTATACCCGTAGCTGGACGTCAAGACTAAACACACACTGCTGGGTTTATGCGGTGTTCAGTGTCCACCGTCATTGGAGCCTTAGGTGCAATTCTCATGAGGAACATTGAATGATATGTCGTCTTTGCTCTATTGTCAGTAAAGCTCTTATAGATTAAACATGTTTAGTGGAACGGTTTCATAATAATAGTAGAAGACCCTTTATTAATTATTTGTATTGGTGCAGTTAATAATTACATTAATACTTCACTACTGAGGCCATAATTTGTTTCTTATCAAAAAAAAGGGCAAAGAAAACTGTTGCCTGTTTTGTAGCTAGGTTTTACAATAGAAACCGGCAAATTTCCTCTGTCTGAAGACTTTTTTCTATCAGAAATTGATACATTGAAAATGGCATAACAGTTTTCCTTTTCACTTTTTTTTTTCAAGGAAACACAATTGGGTGCCATTAGTGCTTACTACTAGTCAACCATTCATATTTTTGTATATAATGTCTTTATGCCAACCTGGATCGTCAACGTTCAGCTAACTGAGCTTTATTGCCAGTAGGTAAAAGGATTACCAAAACGCCTTAATCGGTATCATAGTATCATGATTTGTTATTCCCCTACACTGTTTAATACTTCAAGTTTCTGATTGTAATAATGTAGGCTTGTTAAATACAATTGATTATTAGCATGTTTAAGTCATCCGATCACTTACAACGTCCGCAATGAAACATTGTCGGTGTCACACCGTCCTGATGTATAGCCCGTTAGTCCAATGTAGTACACTATCTACATCTGTAGTACACTATATACAACGTTCAACCATATAACATATACCGTACGACATATACAATGTACAATATTTAGGGTTGTGAGCAAGAAATTACGACAGGGGCCTCCTCCCAACCTCATCTTCCTCCTCCGTCTCTCCCATGGTCGTCATCGCTGCTGCTTCCGCTTCGACCATCGCCGCTGTTGCCACTGCCCCTCTGCCCATCATTGCTGCCATCACTGCGGCTTCACCCGCCTCCGCTCTTGTCATTTCTTCTTCTAAAGTTGATACCAACATTGCGATTATTTCATTCCATGTTGGCATGGGCTGGCCAGCGTCCGCTGCCAATTCCATCCAAGTTCCCGGTGTCACTGCATTCCTGCGTCGGTGCGCTGCTAACAGACCTCCCAACTGATCAATTCCTTGCATAATCTCTGGTGGGATCTGCTGGGGCAGCCCTTGCTGGATGAGGGCAAACACCGAGGAACTACCATTCAATAACAGTCGGTACTTGCGCACCAATCCTGGGCATTAAGATGTATCAGGTATATGGTATGGGACATAGGGTCACTTACGCATAACATCTTCATGGAACGATGCCAACACGTTCAACAGCCAGTTCCTCCTCCTTAAAATACGTGGCTGTGCTGCCTCCACTCGCCGTATCGCCTGTTGTACCTCCTCTATCTCCGACGCCCCGGGTGCTGCATTGTCCGACCCTCAATTCTCGATATTCTCTACTTGCGCTCGCAACCCAGCCAACTCATCTTCGATAGCCACGCGTGCCACTAAAGCGGCATCCCTGTCTCCAAATGCTCTGTCCCTTTCACGAATAGCCGCATTCCTCTCTTCCCGCATGGCCTCCCGAGCGTGTCGTTCCCGCTGAAGATCCTCTCGCGTGTGGTGCAGCTGTAATGTTACCCGGTACCCATTTGCCATGGCCTCTTGCAACTGCTGGTGCGTTTCCTCATCAATAGACGATTGGGCAGGTATCGGGGGGATTTCACGGATATCCGACATGTCCAAGCTTGGGGACCTCCACGCACGCTTGTACCCTATTATCTCCACCAACTCGGTCGAAGCTCGGCGCTTCCCTTTGTCCTGTTGCGGAGACGACGCTTCCACCCTTCCTCCTTGCGATGAACCCTCAGTCTGCGCCTCAACCGACCCCACATCCTTTGATGAACCCTCAAGCCACGATCCACTTGGCTCCTCGCCCTTTGACCTGGGCACATTACCCGCACTCGATGACTTTGTATTCGCGTATCTGCACGCGCGATTAAATAATATCGAACCCGAATTCCTTGCCTCCCCGAAGTACGGCTCCGGCGATGCTCGGCGCTTTCCCTTATCATGCCGAGCCGTCAGCGCTTCCTCCGTCAACGCAGGTGAAGCTCTGCGCTTCCCCTTATCCTGCTGTGTAGTCGATGCCTTCGCATTCCTTCCTCTCGATGAACTCCCAGCCTGTGCCTCACCTGACTCCTCGGCCCTCGATCTGGATGCACTAGCCAACTGGCTCAGCACCCAGGTCATGTCCCACCCCTGTTCTTTGCTCATGCAAGATGCCTTCCATGCCTGAGCCACGGAGCATCGCTCGTGCCGGGCTCGACAGGAAACACACACGGAATTATCCCTGCGAGATTTTGCCACTGGTGCCTCGAATTCGCATGGTTCACCTCGACGTGAGCATAACAAGCACTGGTGATGGTTAGGACATGCGACCGGGCCAGGAGAACACTCACAGGACCCTTGTTCTGACACCACTTGAGGGTGGGAGGGCCATGGTGCCGGTTTTGGGCCGCGGCAAATTGCTCCGGTGTCACATCAGCTTGAGGGATCCGCTTCGTTGCCGGGACTCGCCGTACCTAACCGGGCCTGAGAACAGGCTGTTCAGTACGCGTCGACGAGCTCGCAGCAGGTGCTGATTGGACCGAGCTGCTCGGACCAGCTGTCTGCGTGCTCCTCTCTGGTGCCAATGGGTCGGATGTCAGTGTCGATAAACTTGATCCCATAGACCAGCCTGCCATCTCTGGGAGGAGGAGGGCGTGCCTGGTGAGTACGCAGACATGCCGGGAAACTACTTACGCTGCTGGAAAAGGGCTGCTATCCGCTGCTTGTCTAGACGGCGCTTGTATATTTCTCGGCGCTCCTCGTAGCATAGCCATGAAGCAGTTGAGTTATCACCAGGCGGGGGTGGCATAGGCGAACGGTTAGGGGTAGAGTGGCGCGACATAGTCAAAGAAGGATGGATGGTCG
>QGOA01010292.1:0-14959 GCA_003313075.1 Termitomyces sp. MG16
TACGGCACTGTGGGGACTGCTCTGCTCCAGTGTAGCGGACTCTGCTGGACACGTATGGTATGGCACAAAGCGGGCTCCCGTACAACGTATGACATGTACCGTTGTGATGCCCTACCCTGGTATAAAAATGTGTTGGGCATGCTAAAAGTAAGGGAGTCC
The DNA here is from genome assembly GCA_003313075.1 of Termitomyces sp. MG16. Taxonomy (NCBI): domain Eukaryota; kingdom Fungi; phylum Basidiomycota; class Agaricomycetes; order Agaricales; family Lyophyllaceae; genus Termitomyces; species Termitomyces sp. MG16. Next base: position 160 of record QGOA01010292.1, read on the forward strand.
TGGACAGTTCTCAGAGAACAAGTCAGAAAAGAGATTAAACGGCAAGATTTGGTGAAGGTCAGTAATAAGAATCAGCAAGGATGTGCGGTAAGGTAGGTGTGCTAAAGACAAGGTATGCCTGAATGATAGAAAGGTGAATTTGAGTAAGCGTGGCAGCAGACATAGTAAGGAAACTAGAGGCTTAGCAACAACAAAGCTGCATGATGCCTGCTGCTGATTCTACTCAGACTGAGTGCATCAAGAGACATTATAGGTTGGCTGACACTTGACATATGGGAGACTCTAGCGACCAGATTGGATACAGAACAGCTCTGGCTTGAATGCTTTATTGCAGGTCTTATCTATTTACCTTAATCACTATTTATCAACTCTTCAGCACCCTCTATTCACCGACTTCAAGGATTTGGGAGGCTTGGGATGTATAGCACTAGCACAACAATGGGAAGTAGACTCTGACCAAACCCCAATTACTTCCAGAAGGAGTCAGCATTAGGCACTGCCCTTTAACAAGGCACCTCAATCAGAAGTCTAAAAGAATCAATAATGATGGCACAGGATATACTCAAACCTGACATCTGGACCTGTCAGGAATTGATACAATGCATAGCACCAACATTAGCACTCATGGTGTCTGTCAAGGATTTTCTGATCATACCCCAGAGTAGCCTGGCCAATCAGAATTATATTAAGAGTGAGCAGACTCATATAATTCTAAGTCAATTTAGAGTTGCTGTTGGTTGCTGTGGATTATAATGCTGTTGATCTCTGTCATCCATGTGCTATAGGTTGCTGTTGATAGGTCACTGTTAGAGAAAACTACGAGGAGAGACGCTAAGTGATAGCACTGCAAATGAACTTATCTTGGAAAATACAGTAGTGCATAGTATAAAAGATAGTTACTTCACATGTATATGACAATCTATTATAACCTCTTGAGTACCCAGTTATACTTAGTGTTCAAATCGCACTAGCTTTGCCTGACTTTGTCTCTAAGTTAGGTGCTAGCTTTGTCTATCTTGTCTTCATTGTTTATGGTGCCACCTATAGGCACATCACGCTGGGCTATTTGTCATCTTCTCTATATCCTTGCCTAAACTATGGCACTTACAGTTTGCTAGGTAGCACCTAAGGTGCTATTATCTAGCGCATTGTTTTATCATATCTGCTCAAGCACACTGAGACCCTGTCAGGACTCCTCACAACTATGCATGTCAGGTGCTGGAGATGGCATTGTACTGCATATATATCCAGCACATTCAACCTCAGTTGGTGTCATTACCATAGGTGCAAGATGCAGTGCTATCACTGGTCAGGTACATTGCTTGTTATGTGTGGCCATCAAGAATGGCTTAAAATGGCTAAATTATATGCAGCAAAGTGTTTAGAGCCTGCCATTGATGCACCTAGCCTGTGTGTGGTCCTATCACCAATATTGCAAATAGCTGTGGGACTTAATTGGCAGGCCAAGAGCCTTTCTTGCGGCTGAGTTCTCAATGTCTAGAAGTTATTTGTTAGTAATAAATTGTAGTTGGGGTACTTACTACTATAGGTGTCCTTGGGTGATCAGACCAAGAGTTGCCAACAGACAGTGAGTAGGGTTTTTCAAAGCAGAAGTAAGCTAGAGCTTTGTTGCATTCAAAATATGTAACTGCAGTGTGAGGTTACACAAGATAATAGAGTCTCCACACAAGAGAAAATAGGTGTAAGCTCTGCAATTGGAAAGAACTAGCTATGAGATACCAAGTTACGACTTATATACCTATAGCCTAGTAATATATCAAATCAGTTCCTAGCAGGCAGATACAGCAAGAGATGTGGTAAGCAACAGAGGTCTAAAAGGAGCATAATTGTCATGATTAGATATTTTCCAATATATTTACTTATTTGTTTTATCTATTTTCTAAACTCCTTTATTCCTTGAAGTTTCAGTTTCATGACTCCTTTTCTTTGTAGTTTCAGTTTTACAAGTATCTACAAGTGACAATGTTTTCTCCTGTAAACTACTCTTTATCAATTATCATACTACCATTTGAACTCCTATAGTTATCACAAGGACAATCGGACTTAGCATATGATTAGTAGAAAGTAAAGTATAAAAGCCCATGTATTCAATAGCTAACTTTAACTTTGTTGCTGTTGGTTTTCCTGATTATTTATTTAAGTCAGTTCTTGACATTGCAACGAAGTTCCATACTCAGCCAAGGTCCCTAGCTCACTATAGCAAGCATTGTTCTCACTGTTTCCCCCATCATACTTGATACAACAACCAATCTTCCCACTACTTTTATTTTACTCACCCTCTATGCTGACTATATAATATAATAGGCCTAAATACATTTTATTCTCTTATCATTCTCATCACTATTTGCCGGTGCTGCCAACAATAGTCAGTAAATAATAAGGAACTCTAGTTAGTAGGCACAAAAGAGTTGCTCCGAGGCACCCTCCAGAGTTAAAATGTTGAGCCTGTGTCCTTAAGTGGACCAGCTCTTTCTACACCAGTACAATAGGTGGTAGTCACTCCATTGAGCCTGAGTATTTTACAACTGCTCTCTGGTTTATCAGCATAAACGCACATTGACTTGTGGCTGATGAAGATTTCAATTAGCTTCTTGCACATGCTGTTCAAAGACATATAATCGGCTGGTTATACTGAGCTTTCACTTGCACATATGTTACAGCAGACTTTATTACACATCTATATCATCCAACTCTGACCCCATGTCCACCACCACACCAGAGGATGTGGTCAGCATTCTTCAGAGTAGGATTACTTCTATCTTTAATATGATCAATCACCTTATCTCCACTTGGAGTGCCACTGCTGCTAATCTCAACATTACTGCCCAGTCTATAAATCAGCTTATGATAGCTACTACACAGTCCATCAATACTACTATCAACAATATTGTCACTATCACAAACTAATCCCAGCCACACATCAACACGGCAGTAAATCCAAGAACTATTCCTCTTCTTGATGAATTCAAAGGCTCCAGAGATAAAGCTATTTATTTCTTGTGAACATGCAACTAATATTTTGCACAAGCTGAGGTCTTAAGAGACAAAGTGAAAGTGGCTACAGCATTAGCTTTGATGAAAGGCAATAAAGCAAGCAAATAGGCAGAAAATCAACTAAAGCTTATCCAAGATGAAAGGGAGGGGGCACTCACCACCTGGGTACTGTTCCAAGCTGTGTTTAAGAACCATTTGGAGATTGTACTCCCCAAGAAACTACCACTGCCAAGATTTGAACCCTCATTATAGGAGACAAAGTGGCAGATGAGTATAACACTGAGTTCAACAATCTTAAGCATAATATAAGGTGGAACAAGGCAGTGTTGCTCAATTGTTACAAATTAAGACTGGAGAAAAACCTGCTTATAAAGATCTGTTAGTGCGACTCTCTTCTCAGGACTTTGCAGGAGTGGCAAAACAAGATGGACTTATTAGACTGACAGTGGAGGTAGTCTAAAATCATGGCAGAAAGAGCAGAGGAGGAGCAACATGGCTAGAAAAATCCAAACAAACAAATAAATATTTCACAATCATTGATGGCCAAGACCAAACATACTACTACCTCTAATACTCAGACAACTACTGCTGCCAATCCAAATATGATGAATGTAGATGGGGCTCATAAATGCAGACTACTCACATGTTACAATTATAGAAAGGTAGGCTATATTGCACAAAACTCACATAGAGACATCACAATGGTACATGTCATATGTTGTACAGAAGCTTGCTTTGTGCCATATCATACGTGTCCAGCAGAGTCCACTACACTGGAGTGAAGCAGTCCCCACAGTGCCATAGAATACAGAGCCATGGATGTGTCACAATGTGCTGTATGACACGGTCCAGTGGATCGATAAAAGGCGGGCACACACATGTGTATGCAGGCCTGGCAGATGCTAGCGGACACTAGTGGACGTCAATATGCGTCAGCAGCCACTGGCGGGCATTAGCCCACGAGTGAAAACCTCCTCCATTGGCAGACGTCATGGCATGAATAAATCCTCCTCGAGGTTCTCCACTTCCCTCCCTGCAATAACTCAAGGCTGCGCTGATGACACCAACTGTGGTTGAGTGTGCTGGATGTATACGCAGTACAACACTGTCTCTAGCACCTGGCGTGCGGGTTTGTGAGGAGTCCTGGCAGGGTCCCGGTGTGCTCGAGCAGAGGTGATAGGGTGATGCGCTATATGATAGTGCCTTGGGTGCTACCTAGCAAGTGGTAAGTGTCGTAGTTTAGGAGAAGTTATAGAGAATAAAACAAATAGTGTAGTGTAGTATGCCCATAGGTGGCACTGTAAACAACAAAGACAAGATAGACAAAGCTAGCGCCAAACTTAGTGACAAAGTCAGGCAATACCAGCGCGATTTGAACGCTGAGTGTAACTGGGTGCTCAAGAGGTTACAATTCGTTGCTATATACATGGCAAGTAGCTAGTTTTTATACTATGCGCTACGGTATTTCCAAAATAAGTCCATTGATGGCGCTACCAATTAGCGCCTCTCCTTGTGGTTGTAGCTAACAGCCACCTGTCAACGGCGACCTGCAGCACATGGGTGACGACGACCAACGGCGACTCTAAAACTACTTAGAAATGATATGAATTTGCTCACTTTTTGATGTAATTTAATTGGCCATGCCATCCTGGGATATGGTTGGAGAATCTTTGACAGACGCCATGAGCGCTAATCCCGGCGCTAACATTGTACCATCTTTTGATAGATTTAAATGTCGGGTCTGCGTGTATCCTATCTTGTCGTCATTGATTCCTTTAGACTTCTGATTGAAGCGCCTCAGTGATTGACAGCACCAATTGCTAACTCCTTTTGGTATTGATCGGGGTTTGGTCAGAGTCAACTTCTCTCTGTTATGCTAGCGCTATGAGTTTTAAGCCTCCTTGGTCTTCAAAATAAATGAGTGGAGTGTGCTGAGGGGCTGCTACTGGTGTTTAAGATAAATGGATAAGTCTTGCCATAGAGTGCCAGCGCTAGGGCTGCTCTGTACCCCAAGCTGGTCGCTAGAGTCTCCAGTGTGTCAAGTGTTGGTCGACCTATAATGTCCCTTGATGCGCTCAGTCCGAGTAGAAGCCTATCAGTGTGTCTCCCCTTCCCTCCTTTTCCCACCCCTGACACCAGCGTATGTCCACAAAAGGGCCCTGCAAACCTACGCAGGCCTATGCAAGCCACCAGCGGACATCCGTGCAGACATACGTCAACAGACTCAAACCTACATGGGCCCACGCAGGCCTGCGCAGGGCACCAGCGGACATCCACAGAGGCCTACGCAGGTCTACAGGGTCTGGTTGGACCAAGGAAAAAGGTAACTTTGTCTTGCCCGCCGTATGCCTGTGGGGGGGAATCGAACCCCTGGCCTTGAGAAAGCCTCCAGCAATGGAACACATATTTAACCGTTGCACCACAGGTCCGTTGATAGGCTTCTACTCGGACTGAGCACATCAAGGGGTACACTACAGGTCTACAGACACAGGCTATACTTGAGACTCTAGCGATCCTCTTGGACACAGGAAACCACGGATCTTGGCGCTCAATTATAGGCGCTGGTTATCAGTCTGAACTACCATGACCAAGCCTTCAGCATATACCATTTATTGACCTTGGAGGATTAGGAGACCAGAGACTCAGGGCGCTAGCATGACGGCAGGGACATGACTTTGACCAAACCCCAATCAGTTTCATAAAGAGGTTAGCATTAGGCGCTGTCATTGGACAAGGCACTTTAATCAGAAGTCTAAAGAATCAGCAGCGACAGAACAAGATATACTCTAGCCCAACATTCTATTCATCAAAAATTGATACTAGATTTAGCGCCAGCAGCAGAACTCACAGCGTCTGTCGAGGATTTTCTGACCATACCCCGCCAAGGCCTGGCCAATCGGAATCACACTAAAAAGGGAGCAGACTCCTACAAAAGTTTAAGTCAGTTTGGAGTCGCTGTGGCCAATGGGCTATAATGCCGTTGGTCGCCGTTGCCCTATGCGTACCGGTTGCCGTTGACAGGTCACTGTTAGCTACAACCACAAGGAGAGGCGCTAATTGGTAGCGCCGCTAATGGACTCATTTTAAAAATATAATAGCGCATAGTATAAAAGATAGCTACTTTGGATGTACATAGCAACGAATTGTAACCTCTTGAGCACCCAAGTTACTTTTAGCATTCAAATCATGCTAGCTGGCTCAAACTTTGTCACTAAGTTGGGCGCTAGCCTCGCTTATCCCATCTTTGTTGTTTATGGTGCCACCTACAGGCACACTATGCTGCGCTACTTGCTTTTTCTTCTATATCTTTGTGTAAACTACGACGCTTACCGTTTGCCAGATAGTACGCGAGGTGCTATCATCTAGCACATTGTTTCATCACCTTTGCTCGAGCACACTGGGACTCTGTCGGGACTCCTCATAACTACGCACGCCAAGCGCTGGAGCCAGCGTTGTATTGTGTATATGTCCAGCGCACCCAACTACAGTTGGCGTCATCACCGTTACTAATGGATAGATTCAAAGGTCGGATAACACAATAAATGGACACCCACCTACATTTCTGCAGGTTCCCATATGGATTTTTTGAGGTGGAAGGGGGGTGGCATACCTCCCAAAAGAGTTTTCGTGGCTTGAAAGGGGCGTTGGCATCAGCAGCCATCAGCTGGCATCCATCGTGACCCGCTGGCATCCATCAGCATCTGTTGGCATCCGTTGTGCATCTGTCGGCATCTGCCAGATATCCACTGGTATCCATCGGCAACCTCTGGCATTGTCCAGCATCATCTGGCATTGTCTGGCATCAGGGCGGAAGAGAAGGAAACGGGGTGCATGGGTGTCTGCTGCATGGGGTGGCGTCTTGGAGAGCGTGGGGGGTGGCGGAAGAGGGAAGGGGGAAGGAGAGGAGCGTGGGTGTCTGCTGGTACGCCAGCGGACATAGCAGATGTTGGACATCAGGTCAGGGGGGAGGAGGGAAGCGGGGTGCATGTGGTGGACAGAGGTGGCATGTGAGGTAGTGTGGGGAGTGGAGAGGATGGCACTGGGGAGAAAGAGGGGGAAGGGTGGAAGAGGGAGCATGAGTGTCCGCTGTCCACTGGCATGCCAGCGGACGGTAGCAGATGGTAGCTGACGTTGGCATGTGAGCCAGCTGACATCAGCGGTGCAACCAGTCCCAGTGGTTCAGTAGAATATTCATTTATTGATATTCAATATTGTGTATAGCGGTGGGTTCTACTCCTTCTACTCCACCTTAACGGGGACTAATAGTGTGTTTTTATATGGATGCATTTTTGCTCTACATGTACATTGCACTGACCTGTAGTAAGCACCTGTGGTAGTTGATCTGACCAAAACTCTAGCAATTACTGAAGCAGGATAGGATGGAGGAGTTGACGCATGAGATTTCCAATACACATGACAAGTGACAATACACCAGGACTGACTACCTTTTTTACAAAGACCAGCACAAAGGTAGCCAGCCACAGTGTATTATCAACTGGTCATGAGCACTGGAATGAACATACACACAAACTCGTCTATCTTATGCCACTGCAGAAATCTCTGGAGTTTTCAATGGATCAAATTCATGATGCTAGCGGATGTCAGCGGCCTGCTGCTATTATATAATGTGAACTAGCGGGAGTCAAACCCACCTCTTGTGCACAATATGAAATATCAATTTATGAATATTCCATTGTACTACAGGCACTTATTACAAGTCAGGACGGTGTTCATGTAGTACACAAATGGACCCATACAGAATTTGAATAGATAGAGAATTTACTGCAACTGGTGCATCTATATTGAATTGACAATATTAGACTGATATTTATTTAGACCATAGAAGTATACAGGAAAGAGGAAAACTATGGGGTATAGCGGAATATCAGACTGATATTGATTTACACCATAGCATTATACAGGAAGCGTCTGTGGTGTAGTGGAATATTTCCAATTGGTATTCCTTATATCTTGCAATAAGTAGGTTCGACTCCCCCTAATGCATTGACATTGAATTCAAGAATTTTTGACCACACACAGAATATTAGACTGATGTTTATTTACATCATAGCAGTATACAGTAAGCATCGGTGGTCTAGTGGAATATTATCCATTGGTCTTTATTATGTCTTGTAGTAGGCAGGTTCAATTCCTACTACTGCATTTATTTCAAACTGTTTAGAATTTTTGACCTGCTTAGCTAATTGTTATTTACTACACAGTATGATAAACAAAGTAAGGTCCTAATTTAAACATAGTGACATGATATCTATTTAGACTATAGCAGTGTACAGTAAGCATCAATAATCTAGTGGAATATTATTCATTGGTCTTCATTGTGTATTGCAGTAGGTGGGTTTGACTCCTGCTTAGTGCAATAAACATTAAAATGTTTGCAATTTTTGACCTGCTTAGCTAATTGTTATTTACTAAACTGTAAAATAAACAAGTAAGGTTTGTCAAGCAATAAATCAAACTTCTTTTGTAATTTAAACAGGGTCACATGATATCTATTTTCAGAACTTGCTTCATGTAAAGTTCTCGTCTATTTTTTTAATCCTTCATATAAAGAACTCCACCAACAGGTCGTTGACGTGGATGTTTGAGTATTATACCTTGCTCTCAGAGGAGACCTGCGTCAACTCAAAGCATAGCAGAAGGACCTGGTAAAATACAAGCACTTCTGCCTAATAGACATGCACTAATAGTCGTCCTGTAGATTGACATGTAGTTCAAGGTTAGGGACGTCAAGGATGACAAGAAACTCCTCCTTGATGCCAGGAGAAGTTTCATCAACAAAGTTATCCCACTACTCCAGAGCAAGCTTTCTGACAAGGATATGACCAGGCGGTTGAAGGATGCTGCAAAGAAATGGACCCAGAGGGGGGAAGAATCAAGTGGGGGCAAAGAACAACCTGATCTGTCAACCAAGGCCGGTCCATCAACGGCACTGGCACAAGAAGACCAGATAGGTCATAGGCCGGCAGCAGGAGATCTATCTGGTCCGTCACCGATTCCAAAGAAGAGAAAACAACTGAGTCCTCCAGCAGCAGGAGATTTGTCTGGTCCATTGCCAAATCTCAAGAAGCCAAAACGGGTGACCTATATTGGTCAACGTCCTCCTGGTACCTATTGTTGACAGAAGGAGCAGGAGGACAAGGATGAGGACGAGGATGAAGAGGAAGAGGAAGAGGAAGAACAAGAGGGCAGGATACCAAAGGGGGAAATTACTGGAGGGATGCTGTTGAGCAGGTATCTGAGGACAGCACCTTGTTGCAAGGGTCAGCACATCAACCCCCCTTGCTAATATTGCACAAGTAAGCAGCTACAGTGTGTCAGGACAAAGGGCGGCACTGCATGCAATCTCTGCTAGCTCATTCACAAACAAACATGCAGCCTGATGATTGTCAAGAAAACCATCAAGCCCAGCAACAAGGAAAAGGAGAAAAAACTACTGAGAAAGAAGTCAGTGACGATTATTGAGAGTGACGACGGTATAAAACTCTTTTTCTGCTCAAATAGCTAACCAATAGTTAGCAGATGAACCAGCTAATCCAATTGTGGGACCATCAAAACTGTCTGTCCATCCATCCCAACCATCGACCTCCAACCACCCAGTGGATCCTCTTTCAGTCAAGAAAAAGGGCAAGGAGCGGGCAATGGAGTCTAGTCACAGTGAGGACATTGTGGCTGGTGTAATGGCAGGGGTGGAGAGCCATTTGGACAGGATGGAGAATGGGTTCCAGGAAGCATTGCAGAATGTTGGGGAGCAGGTGCAGGACAGGTTTGTCACAGCTGAGGCAAGCTGGTTACCGCGTATTGAGGACTTCTTCCATCGCTATCAGACTCAGGTCAACATGCTTAGTGGCTGCATAGAAACCCTGCAAACCAATGTTTCTCGTGCAGGTTAGATGCTTGCATCTCATGATGGACAGATCTGTCAGACAGAGGAGCAGATCTGCTATATTCGGGGTATGGTTGACACTTTGCAGAATCGACTTCACATCTCCACCCATCCCTCCAGTCCATCAGCTCAGGATGATATGGCAGTGCATCCAACAGGGCACAGTAGACTTGGACCCATCATTGAAGAGGAAGAAACCACTCCTGACCCTATTGCTGACCAATCCCCTGCCACTGCTGACATATCTGTTTCTACTGGTAACACCTCTGCCCTCGCCACTGACCAATCCCATCACGCCGCTGACTTATTTGCTCTTACTGTTGCTCCATCCCCACTTCAACAAACATCCTCAGGGACGTCTCCTGCACAAACATCTCCGTCATTCCCTCAACCATCTTCTGTCCCTCCGCCAGTCCCTGCCAAGGACCCTCTCCCTGGCCCAAGGGGATGAGCTCGCAGCAACTCCCGAAGTAGTTGGCCACTGATGCAACGGACCTGATCATCTAGTCGGCTTACTGAGAGATGGAAAGCAACAGATGACAAGTGAAGATGGACAGTTTAAGATGGACGGTTTGTTATTATACAATTTTTTTTTGTTATGATAGACATTGCTACATTTTTGTAACACTATAGTTTACAAAAATGTAATGTAACATTTCCCCCTTCCCCACATCAATGACGGCGGACTGGTCAAATAACCTTAGTGTGGCTGCTACTCCTTTTTGCTGGTGTAGACATATCAATATATCAAGCTGCATCTTCCTGTAGCATTTGTGCTTGAGACTTGCGGGGTTGCTTGGAATTTGTTGACAATTGATTAGGCAATGCCTTGCGCTTCTTTTGGTTTTGTAATGCCGGCCTTCCCTCACCTTCAAATTGGTCATTGTCCTCATCTTGAAGAATGTCGAGCACCCTTCTTAACACTCTATATTTAAGGGAACCATCACTAGGGCCATTAATTGGAGGGTCTGGATGGCTCCATCCTCTTTGTTGTAAGAGGTGGATGGTAGTGGCATCTACCACTGCTGTATCATCACCACATTCATCATAAACAGATTTGTCGAGAGCGGACTCGTCGTGAGCGGAAGCTGATACATTTGGTTGGGATTCATTGTGAACTGTGGATCTGTTGTGGCGCTGAGGCTGGGGAGTGTGCGGTAAGCGCAAGACAGGAGGTTCCTCCTGTAAGTCAGGCAGTAGTGTGTGTGGTACACTAGGTGACAGAGGAAGTGTAGGCCCCAGTTGCCACTTCAAGTTGGCTACAGATCCAGTGACTAAAGTGGATCTGCCATCAGCGGCTCCATCATTAGCAATGGTCCTACTGTTGCCATTGACTATTGCTGATGGTGTTGGCCTCTGTTTCTGATTTTTCCCTCCATTTTTGCGTGTAGCTTTACGTGCTGCTGCTGCTGCCGCATTTTTTTCATGATCAGCTCAGGTGCCGTACTCAACAGCTACTGGCTGCTTGTGACAGTTGAGATAAACCGTCCAGCGGAAGGTGTCACTGGATCCATACTGTCCTTGACGGTCTCTCCAGAAGTTCAGCAGATGCAATAGCTCAGGCCGACTAAGATTATGGGAATCTTGGAATATCAGACCCTCTGGAAGATACCTGCAATATATGAATTGCTGATCATTGGTCCTCACTGCCTTGTAAGGAGCAGATTCATATCGGTAACCAGACATAATTTCTAATGGAGTGATCAGATGATGAGCAAAGGTGGAGAAAACTAGGATTCACTGTAATGAGTATTTAGATAGTCCCGGAGAAGCATTTCCAATTCTGCCCAAGTTTGAAATATATTTAGTCCTGGATCTGCTGGTAATATTGGGAATCCATCCCTATTCAAATCAAGGATGAGGTCATGGCGTGTAAGGATAGGAGGAGTCAAATCATGGGGTGATTGCATGTTGGATGGCATGTCTCTACCAAGAAGAGCAGACATGTAATCCATCATCTTCTTGTTGAGGTCACTAACAAGGTCAGGAAAGGAGTCTTGAAAAGTAGGTCGGTTAGCATGGGTAAAGTATGACATATTGTCATGACTATAATTGGTGTCAAAATTGTTTAAAAGATGATGGCACCACATACATTCTAATAGTCATGCCTTCATCTGCATACCAACCAACAACAGTCCAACTCAACATGCCCATCTCTCTAAATCAAAGCACATCTGCATCGTCCACATGCTTCAAACCGTGCTTTTGGGCCTTCCTGGAGAGACAATGATTAGAAAGCAGAATCAAGCAGACGGATGTACAATGGATAGAGGACAGATGGGGGATGGAAGGAGTACCAACTTGCGCTAAATTTCTAGCAGATTTCCTTTTTCGCTCTATTCTGCCACCATCTTCTGTAAACAACTTTCCTCCTGCGGTGTGAGTTGATGCATAACATTTTTGACAGCCACATTATATTGTGCAAATGCATCCAATCCCGAGGTGTTGTGATCCTTACCCCTCAACAAGTTCTGGATCTCCTTATTTATTTCCTTTGCCATTGTCTGCCGGACAACATCTTGCAGTGAAGTTTTCAGGAGCACCTTTGGATCTTTATGCTGGTAATAAGGGTGCCAGCAATTCTTGATATACTAGACAACCTTCTATTCAAGCAAATGATATCTAGTTCTTTGCAATGAGTTGCTATACCTACTTTGATTCTCTCTGCCCACTCTTCCCCTGTCTTTGGCTCTGTCCCCTTAGTGGCCCAATAGTTGAAGATATCTGTTAGGATTTTATCCTTCAAGATAGCAGTCCAAGCTTGAGGAGTAGTTGAGGAGCGGTAGAGTTTCTTGTATGGTTTAAAGATAGATCTTTCTTCTGCTGTAAATATCAGTTCCACTCATCTTTTCTTTGATGAAAATATTGGTTCAGGTGGTTGCAGGAGGGCAGACATGTTTGTAGACAATATAATTTTCTGCAACCACACAGTTCTCAACCAAAGGATCACATGATAAAATATAGATTTTCTGTTCAGTGTCCGTTGATAACAAACAGATTCCATTTGTCTTCGACAGATAGGGTCCGCTGTCCGCTGGTATCTGGCCTGTCCAAATTGGAGCATATTGCCGATATCAATGAGTGGTCTCATTAGATATCCGGTACAATGGCTAGTCCTGGCCATAGATATTTTGATCATGAACCTGAACTCTCTAAAGAAACGCAAGCGACCAAAAACAACAGTCATCAGACAAAGGGACCTCATCCCATTTGCTGAGGAAAGGACACGACTCACTCAGAACACACGAGGGTTGCCAGTCCTCATAACACAACAGCTACCACTGGGTCCCATTCCCATTGTAACTGGTGCACCATCTGCGGCATTTGCAGATGATGATAACTTTGCACACTTGGACAATAATCTAACGGTAGATGATGTAGATGATACAATGCCCGTATCCATAAGGCATGTAAAGGTGATTTGAATGTATGCTATTATTGAGAGCAAATTATTCAAGTTCATACATAGACACAGGCAGATTATCTTAATGACTTCATCAACCATGTTCCACAGTTGCTCAATGGATTGCTTGGTCATGAATCAATGGATGACGTTACTGATTGCCTTGCTTGTCCTGACCATTACCTTGCACAATGGCGATGCCATAATTGCGTTGGGTCAAGAATATTCTATTGCGGATATTTCCACCACATGCACAACTCCAACCCATTTCACCGACCTGAAGTATGGAATGGTAGGTATTTCCAACCAATGAATATGTCAGATACTAGAGGGTATTTCTATATCCAACACAATTCATTGCATGCAAACTGTCATCAAGGGAAGGTCAGGGTCAGGGCTCTTGAGGACCACAAGTGGAAAAAGGACATTCAGGAGCAAGAGTTTCTACGACTCAAATATCAACTGCAGCAGATAGCGACCTGGGACATCCGGCAGCGCATCCATCCATGACTTCAGATTTTCTGAGCAGACTCCAGGATGCCAGCCTTAATCAAATCATAGAAGAGGAAGAGCAACAGGACCCAGAGAATAATGTGCCAATAGAAGATATTCCAGAAGGTCGGCCAGCCACGAACGGGTTCTGTATAGACAGATATGATTGCTTTGAGAATCCAATACAACGAATTGTTCACATAACTGGAGTACACTACATCACTGTCATTTCATGTGAGTATTTTGGGATGGATGTCTTGGTGGAGGATACCATCCACTTGCAGCTGGTCCCCAGTACATTTGATTGGACACAAACATATTTTACACCGGCTGTGCTGGACAACTTCCGTCTGATGAATCTAGAGTGCAAAGCATCCGTCTACCAGTACTGGCAGAAAATTGCAAGAATAACTTCCCCGATTGCATCTTCTAGTGAGGTGGATAACCTTTACCGTGAGCTACAACAAATTTCTCGTTCATGGCAGTGGCTGAAGAAGTTGAAGTGGGCAGGCTTCAGCCATGATGAATCAAGGCATCCCATGGCGCTGATGACGCCCAAAGTTTGGTCAGTAACAAATGTAACAGTAGTGTTACCGTACCAAGAGTGTGAGTTGGGCGCGCTATAAGTGATTTGAGGAGTCCCGGGCAGGTCCCAGAGAACACGTCTGTGAAAAAGGAGAAAAGTCGGTAACGGAGTCGGCAAGTGTAAAGCGCTAAGGTAAAGCGCCTAGGAAAGAGCGGTAAGCGAACACGGCAAAGGTAAGCGGCAAGAGCACGATAAGCTTAGCGAAGTCTAAGTGTCGATAATGCCTGCCGTAGTTGCAAGGCACGAGTATGTCAAGTATTGGCGAACGTCTGCAACTGCCGATGAGTTTGACGTTGCCGATCGTAGCGTAAGGGAGACTGAGGAAAGGGGAGTGAACTCTGGTCTATTGTTCTCTGTTGTCATATGTACAAGTCGGTAAGTACTTTTATACTACAATGAG
>QGOA01010296.1:0-16040 GCA_003313075.1 Termitomyces sp. MG16
CTGACTGGATTCTCTCTCGGTGCAGTCGTGAGCTGCAAGTGGGTTGGTCTATTTACGATTGCCACCGTCGGCATGAGCACAATATCACAATTATGGAACCTACTTGGCGATCTCCGCGTGCCTCCGAAGTTGTTCTTTCGACACTTCATGGCACGGGCAATGTGTCTTATTGTCATTCCGATGGTGTTCTACATGATGATGTTCCAAATCCATTTCCTCATTCTCGAGAACTCTGGAGACGGTGATGGATTCATGAGTTCTGAGTTCCAACACACCCTTGGTGGCAGGGGAATGGTAGACACGTATGCTGATGTCGGTGTTGGCTCACAGGTGACAATCCGCCACCTAAACACCCAAGGAGGATACCTTCACTCACACGTCCACACTTACCCCGGCGGAAGCAAACGTTAGTGCTACCTTGTTTCCCGATGCTAACTACTGAGATTTGCTCGAACAGAACAACAAGTCACTCTTTACCCCCACCGTGATGCAAACAACGACTGGCGCATCTTCAATGCTTCGGAACAATCGGACACCTTTGACTGGTCCTCCGAACCCCTCTCATACATCACCCAGGGTACCCGCATTAAACTCCAGCACATCTCGACCGAAAAGCACCTGCACTCACACGACCATCGACCACCTGTTTCCGACGTGGACTTCCAAAACGAAGTTTCCGGCTACGGATTGCCTGGTTTCGCGGGTGACGCGAACGACGATTGGTATCTTGAAATCGAGCGCGGCGACAAGCGTGACAGCGAGTCGACAAAGCGTCTCCGCACTCTTCGGACTGTCTTCAGGCTCAGGCATGCACTCACTGGATGTTATCTTTTCTCGCACAAAGTCAAGCTTCCCGATTGGGGTTTTGAGCAACAGGAAGTGACGTGTAACAAGAATGCTGTCAGGGCTAACTCACTCTGGTATATCGAGACTGCCCAGCACCCTGCCTGTAAGCTTACATACTATCGTCTTTGAATTTCGTTTATATGCACCTAGTGCATCCCGATGCTCCAAAGGTCAATTACAAGCTCCCTGGATTCTTTGGCAAGTTCTTCGAGTTGCAGCAAGTTATGTGGACGACCAACGCGGGATTGACGGATCGCCACACATATGACTCTCGTCCAGATGCATGGCCGCGCCTTCTCCGTGGAATTGTCAGTCTTATTCCATCCTCTGTCCACTTAGCTTCTAACGACAAGCCGCAGAATTTTTGGGTCAAGGACCATCGCCAGATTTACCTTATCGGCAATCCCGTAGTATGGTGGTTGAGCACTGCCGCTGTCGTCGCATACGCTGTGGTGCGTGGCTCCCTCATCCTTCGCGCTCAGCGTGGCTACCGTGACTTTGACAATAGTACGTCGCCCTCCTCTGTTCATCCAGCTTCTACTAATACCGGTCTCCAGCTAAAGTTGTCAAATACGACTCCCTATGCGGTTTCTTATTCGTCGGGTGGTTCCTGCACTACTTCCCCTTCTTCATTATGGGCCGTCAACTATTTCTGCATCACTATTTTCCTGCGTTGTACTTTGCCGTTCTGCTTAGTGGTGCTGTGTTCGACCTCGTGACGTCAACTTTTCGGCCAAAGATTCGCCTGCAGATTGCTGCTGTGCTCATCTTACTCGCTATCTGGCAGTTCTCGCGCTTCAGCTCGCTTGCGTATGGTACGCCTTGGACGAAGAGTAAATGCCTCAGTGCCAAGGTGCTTAAGACATGGGACTTCTCTTGGTGAGTTCACTCTTTCTTCAACGGCGTCATATATACAGCCTCTGAAGGTAACCTTTTTCGATGTAGTAATGACTTCCTCGAAGAGGTACGTGCGATATCCTGGGCTCCTGTCACCAGATAACAAACTGACACTGACCGTCTGTCGTAGTATTCGCAATACAACCATATCGCAGCAACGCCTGTCATTTCACATACCCCTGTCGCTCATACAACGGTTGGTGGCGAGGTGGACGGACGCCCGGCGCTCATAATACCTCATGCAAACGATGACGAACCTCCCAACGCCGATGCCTACCTCGCTCAGGCCAACGCGGACGCTGCGCGCCAGGATGGCGCTGACGCGGGCGACGCAGAGACTACCGGCGTACGCGGAGAGAACATTCCAGAGCCCGGACGGAACGTGTTTGACCGTCCGGATGCAGGAGCGGATGTGAAGAGTAAATCCGAAGAGAATGTTAAGCAGGAAGCGCTGCCCATGACGACGAAGGAGGTGATTGCGGCTGCTGGTGGTGGTGGTGACGTTGGAGTTGTGGGTGTTGCTGCGCCTGTTGTTGGTGGGACGAGTGCAGAGAGGAAGGATGACTTGGTTAAGGAGAAGGATGTCATGGATGAGGGTATGGAGACCACAACGCACGCTGCGGGAGTTGAGAAGGAGAAGCCTGTTGATGTTAAATTACCCGGAGAGGCAGAGAATGAGGTAAAGAACGCTGCTGAGGGATTCCACACTGAAGAGATACGGCGATGACCTGCATTGGTAAAACCTACATGTAGTTATTTGGACTGGCCTTCTGGATCTGTAACTTTGTTTAGGGCTCATAAGCTGCCCCGCATACCAATAGGCCGCTTTTCACAAAAATTTCGACAGTCGGAATGCATATGAGGTATAATTATCAACTCTCAGATACAAAAGGAGTGATAAATCTAAGCAGCAGCGAAGGCCTTGCCCTTCTCGATGTTCTTCTTCAGTTCAGGCAGGCAAGCTTCGAGGAGTTCCTGTTCCGCAGGGGTGAGTTCGCCAATAGGGTGGATCTTCTCAACGCCATTAACCTGCGATTGTAATGCATAGTCAGAGAAGAACATTGGGAACTATTAGAAGGAGAAAAACGTACACCGAGCTCGACGTTGGAAGCGAAGAAGTCAACACCCTTGTCGGCGAAGAGGGGGCTCTTAACGAAAGTGGGGGTCACGACACCCTTCTCGCCGTTCAAACCGCGGAGGAGGGCGTTGGTGAACTTGGCACCGGCGTAAGCCATGGAGAGGGTCGCGCTTCCAGCACCATCCTTGGCCTTGACGACCTCGTCACCACCGAACTGGATGCGGTGAACGAGTTGAGTGTAGACCTCGCCAGAGATGGCCTTGCCGTGGGCATTTTGGGAGAGGAGGGGGACGATGGTAGGGCCGCTGTGGCCACCGATGACGGTGACGGCAGTCTCCGAGGTCTGGACTCCGGAGACACCGGCGAGGAAGCGGGTGGCACGGACGACGTCGAGGGTGGTGACGCCGAAGAGGTGGCCGGGCTTGAAGACGCCAGCCTTTTCGAGAGTAGCGGCAACGATGGGGACGGTGGAGTTGACGGGGTTGGAGATGACGAGGATGTGAGCATCTGGCGACACGCGGCCGACGGCGGCGGCGAGGTCACGAACGATGGAGGCGTTGGTCTGAAATTTAATAAAATTAATAGGAAACTAACGGGATATCAGTTTGTAAGATAGACATACGTTGAAAAGATCGTCACGGGTCATCTATAAAAACGTTAACAAAGGTTAAAGTTGTCATACCTGCAAAAAACACTCACGCCGGGCTAAAGAAAACCAGAATTGAGTCCAGGCGCTAATAATAGATAGAATAAAGAAGCCTAACCTTACGGGGGACACCAGCAGGGATAACAACAACCTTGGTACCCTCAAGGGCTTGGTCGAGCTGGTCAGCGGCGTAACCATTGACCTTGAGAACGCATGTTCCTCAGCAAACTGTCCAGAAAATAAACGCCTGCACGACTCACCTCGCTAGAAGTGTCAACGTGGCTGACATCGGCAGCAACACCAGGTGCACCACGGATATCGTAAAGGCTCAAAGAGGTCACCAGAGGGTCATTCTTGAGCAGAAGAGAGAGAGGCTGTCCGATTCCTCCACCAGCGCCAAGCACGGCAACCTTGAAGCTGCGCGAGGCCGACGAGGAGAACAAACGGGAAGAGGGTTGTGCAAGGGCACGGACAGCAGAACGGGCGAACATCCTTTTAGTTTTTAGTAGAGGTGAGAGTTAACTGTAAGAAAACTTGGCTGCCATTCCGTTCAAGTCCGATCCGACGTGAGTCCGCCACGTGGTCTCGTGCCGGTCGGTTCCCGGTAGGCAGCCCGTGTTTTTCTCAAGTTTCCCCTGAACGCTATGGCTACAGACTTCTGGTCAAGTTCGCATCAGTGAGATAAAGAAGCGCCTCATCTGGATCCAACTTATATGGAATGTTTGGCTGTTAGTAAACGATGGATAGTTGACCGCGCAACATTGAAAGAGGCTCGGCAAGACGACCTGCAATACGTTGATGACCCCGATCATTTGGATTTTCTCGCAATTTACTTTGGGAACGGTGAGTGGACAAGTTCCGAGTGTCTGGCCGTAAAATTTGGAGAACAAAAATATCCCTGAGTCTTCTTCACGAAATGAGATCGTACATGACAAGCATGCTAAGCCCTGGATATGGCTTCAAGTTTCCATCTCAGAGTCCTATCGCAATGTCCTACTGCTGGGCAATAATTAGCCATCCCATCAACCGTCTGAATTCTGCCCAGGAACTAACCAGCTTTCAGCCATATCTAAACTTGGGAAGAAACTTGGATTGCGGCAACGAGCCATTGCAACTGCCTCAGTGTTCTTTCGACGATTCTATTTAAAAAATGCGTACTGTGAAACAGATCCTTTCATGGTGATCGCTGCTTGTTGTTATGTCGCTGCCAAGGCGGAGGAGTCTCCTGTCCATGTCAAGAATGTGGTCACGGAATCAAGAGCTTTATTCAGTCGTAAGTCTCTACAGCTTCGGGTTATGGGCAAGTAAAAATCAATGTACCGTCTAGAGGAAGCTTACAGTGCCAAGTACTTCCCATCCGACCATACCAAATTGGCGGAAATGGAATTTTACCTGGTAGATGATCTGGAATGTGACCTCGTGGTTTTTCATCCCTACCGCACTCTCCTCACACTCTGCAGGAAGGAAACAGCGGAGTCTGCGTCTCTTTTTGGCTCTGGCTCTGAGGAGGGTGAAGCGGACGAGGCAGGCACTGGCATTGACGAGGGTCCAAGATACTGGGGGACCGGAGAGGGGCAGCTTGAGCTCACAGAAAACGCACTACAAACCGCTTGGTATATCCATAGTCTTCATTCCTCCCGAAACCCAATAGTCACTAACTCTACTTAACCAAAAGGTTCATCATAAACGACACCTATCGCTCCGACCTATGTCTGCTCCACCCGCCGCACATCATCGCCATCGCCGCATTGTACCTAACATTCGTCATCCACAGTCCCTCGGAAAACACACCCAGCTCTCTCTCTGCCGGAGTCTCCGCACCCGCACCCGCACCTGCAACGCACCCTCCACCTGCACCCCAACTGCGGCGGTCATCACGGCAGCACCCCCCGCCGCCCGAGGACACGAAACCCGAAAGCAAATCCCAAGACCCAATCTCCTTCTTCGCAGAGCTGAACGTTTCCCTCCCGCTCGTCGCAACCGTCGCCCAGGAGATTATCTCTCTATACACGCTCTGGGAGCGGTACAAAGAGAACGGAACGGGTAAAGGACAGGGACAGTCGCCATTGTCCGCGGCTAATAGCAGCGGAGTCGCCAGTCCGGCGAAGCGGTCGGTTGCTGGGAGTCGGGTCAGTACTCCGATGGATATGGAGGAGACGGAGGGGTATAGTGAGGAGGAGTATGTGACGCCTAGGTTTTTGTCGAAGTTGTTGTTGAGGATGAGGGAGACGAGGTTGGGTGAAATGACGCATCCCATGGGCGGGAGAATGGTTGTGGTTAATAAAATGTTGGAGAGGACCCAGGCGGCGGGGTAAATTGGGAGATTAGTGATGAAAGTGAGGTTTTCGCTAGATTGTGGCTAGTCGCTTGGTATGCGAGGTAGAAATCGCGTCTAACGAACTTTACGGATATTAATTGGATAAATCATATGGGACCACTCATTCTGCCATGACAAAACTATTCGGGAGTGTAGAAATTAGGCCAAGGTATACTCTACAATGTAATATTGCGCAGCGAGAAAGAAGTAAAAGAACTAACCGAACGGAATGCATGGATCAAGAAAGAATGTACAACTAGTGTCGTAGTATTAACTCACCCTCAGCTCAACGTATAATCGACTGAGGGTGTGGTAAGCGTATGACGGTATATATAGATAGCGATAACAATGGTGTCAGGGCAGATGAATGGCTCGAGCGCACTGTAAGGACGAGTTTTAATATCATATTAGGCTTGCACGTTCCAGGTTTCCTGTATTCACAACCGTTGGTCAGTTTGCTTCGTTTCCGTGCCAGTGAGACGGTGATCTGTGAAGACGAAATACAGTTCTATCATGGTGAGTTAGCAGAGCGCGGGCTTGGATCACCTCCATGGGCTGATGCGAAGTGGAAGAAAGACGCCAGTCAATTGATCGGGACTGTGTGTGACTGACTAAACCTGCCCATCGATGCATATTTTGCGCCTAGCAGCGAGTACCTGGATTAGTGTTTCTCCCTCAGCCGGTTAGAGTTGACTGTGGTCGTTCATTGGATTGAAGTCGACTTGAACATTTGAAGGCTCCATGGATAATAGTGTCGAGCATCTGTGGGTGAGACTAGATATTTAGTTACTTCACCTGTTCGTATGTTTTCATCGCTTGCTGTCATAACACTTTAGTGTTCATTATCATTTAGGTGCAAGTACCATTAATATTGTTACTCCTCAACATGCTTACTCGTCGTTACCTGTGCTCTCCGTACATTGAATACATTGGTGTTCCCCGTTCTTCCTGAGATCTTCCCTGCTCAGCAGATAGAGCATGAATGATAGCCGATAGTCCAGCATACTGGAACCGAGCTTTCGAATTTCCTCATAAGTATAGTAACAGATAATATCAAGTCACTTACGTCTTTCAAGATAAGATCGGTTGTCCATGATTACAAACTTTCGCCTTCTATCTCGAAGAATGCTGACGCTTTCTTCCTGTTCCTGTTATATTCATGTCTTGGCTCATGTCCTCAATGCCAAGATTCCATAAAACTACCACTCTGAGCAGTTTTGTATTGCTTGCAGCTCTTATTGTCACTTCAACGTTCTTGCTCTCTCACGCTGCTTTTTCCCGAGCTGTTGAAGAACTCATCGTCCATTACTCTGATCAACGCGCTGCCTTCAAAGCACCTAGCATAGAGAACAAATTTTCTTGGGATGCGGTGAGCTCTGCTCAACGTCCGTTCATTGACCTTGAATTGATTCAATTCTAATGAACAGATTGAACCATCAGAAACTCTCGTATGGGATCTATGCTATGAGAAGCTCCAATGTGCTCGCCTGATGGTATTTCAATACCTTTCTTTCATATAACACTAAGTACGTGCACAGTCTTGACAGCTGATCTCAGGTACCCTTGAATTACTCCAATCCAACTGGAGGGCAAGCAGCAATCGCTCTCACGCGTTTTCCATCGTCTTTGCCGCAAGGCTCCCCCGACTATCGTGGCCCCATCCTAATGAATCCGGGTGGTCCCGGAGGGAGTGGGGTTGAATTTATTCTCCTTGTTGGGGAGCTCCTTTCTACTGTCATCGGTCCACAATTTGATATCCTTGGCTTTGATCCTAGAGGTATGACTTCACGCGTCAGTCTCCATGTGTTGATATTCAGTGCGCTCGTCGGTTCCAGGCGTCGGGCACTCAACACCTGGTGCCTCGTTCTTTGAGAGTGCAGTAGAACGAGAACTTTGGAGTGGCATCTCTGATGGCTTTCAAGTTATCAATGCGTCGTCTGGTGGTCTAGCACGAGCATGGGCTAATGCAGCGATCAATGGGCAGCTAGCATGGGAGAGACAGCCAGAAATTTTGGGTCACATCAACACGGACCAGACTGCTAGGGACATGCTCAGCATCGTGAAGGCACATGGGAGAGAAAAGTTGTTATATTGGGGTTTCTCGTTTGTCCTTTAGTTTAAAATTTTGGAGCGAGCACGTTTATGGTTGACTTAGATATGGGAGTGTTCTTGGAGCTACCTTTGCTTCTATGTTCCCTGTGCGTGAGGTTCTCTTTCCTTTGTCTTGAATCTTGCTCATACGAGGCCTTCAACAGAACAACATTGAGCGCTTGGTTATCGATGGAGTCGTGGACATCGAGAATTATTACCAAAGTAAGTTTCTCGATAAAATTCACTCCAAAATGACCTCAAAAACTACCATTGGCTTGCTTGCTTCCTACCTACAGCCCTCTGGTCTACTAATTTGATCGACACTTATAAGACCATGGACTACTTCTTTACCTCCTGCCATGCTGCAGGACCTGATATATGTCATTTTTACGCGTCTACTCCGGACTTGATTGCTGCAAACCTGACTAGATTGTACGAAACTGTTAAGGCACGTCCTTTACCTGTACGTACTGCAACATCCTACGGACTTGTGGACTATACCCGCCTGCGCACGACCATCTTTTCTTCCCTGTACAAGCCGTGGGCTGCATATCCCACCCTTGCTACCGCTCTCGCGGCGCTTGCGCAAGGAGATGGTGCACCTTTGTTTTCAATGTATGATCTTCCGAAGTTCCAATGTGATTGTAGCGCGGATGGAGAGAACTCTCGGTTTGGAAAAGATGCGCAGACCACCATCATGTGTAACGACGGTGATCCCATATCAAGCAAATTTGAGGACCTCGAAGAGTACTTCCAGGACGTGATGAAGAAGTCGGAATGGTTCGAACTTTGGGCAGACATTAGAACGCGCTGCACGTGAGTCCCAACATAGTCGTTGATGCAGAGCCGTCATAGATTCTAATCTTCTCGTAGGGGGTGGCCACACAAGCCAAAAACTCGCTTCAGAGGCATGCACTATTTGAATACTCATTGACTACAATCGTGTCTTACAGGTTTCAAAGGTCCATTCAAGGCTAATACGAGCTTCCCGATCCTGGTTATAGGAAATACAGCGGGTATTGTAACTGTTGTCATAATACATCTTCTCTGTTCATTCATAACTTTACTTTAGATCCGGTGACACCCTTGTGGGCGTAAGCAATCTTGCTTCTCTTCTTTCACAGTGAACCGAAGGTTCATTACAGGGCTAAGAAAACGGCTGTGGGGTTCCCTTCCTCCGTGGTCTTGACACAAGACTCACCTGGGGTATGCGGCTCAACTTCATTCGGCTCTGGGATTAATGTCTTTAAATAGCATTGTTCACTTGCTGCGCCCTCCGTCTGCACGTCCACGCATATCCGCGATTACTTCGTGAAAGGGACAATGCCGATACCGGGCACGATATGTCCGGTTATCGGGACCCCATTCTTACCCTTGGACAAACCGACAATTTCCACCGAACAGCAGACCATCCTGGGCGACACTTACGAGTCACCAAGGCGAACCTTGACCATGAAGGAACATGCCATGTATGATGTTCTGAGGAAGCTCAGTACATTCTATTATATCCAGCCCTGGTATTAGAGATATGTGCTTGGCTGAAAATCCCAAGAATGTCTGTGTAACTTCAATTTATTTGCTGACCATATGGAATTTTAATTTCGCTATCTTGTATACCCAATCCTCTCGATTCATGGTCAAATTTCCCACTAGCTCATAGTCGACGCACAATTGCTGCGTGATACGGTCCCTGTCCATCCGCGTCTTAATGCCGGTGTGGAAGCATGAATCACGTCTCAAAACTACCACTGTTGAAAGGGATTAGACATTGCCATGGGTGACATCCGACGTTCTATCTCCTTACTTTACGACTCTTTACTCTAATGTATTACACTGTCAGAGGTCGGGGTGCGGCAAGGAGGTGCATAGCATACATTACGTAATTACGTAAACTACGTGGGTGCTGCTGTCGTCGGCTAATACAGTCTTTGTCGCGATCGTCTTCCATCGGGCAGCGTTCCCATTTCCACGGTCTCTACTTTTGTCCTCCATGGTCAAGTCCCTATGTTTGATGGTTTCATCACCAATTGTCTTTGAAATTTATGCAATCAAGTTCATCTCAAACAGTGATGGTACTGAAGCATTTGATTTTATTCAAGGAAAAACTCATCAAATGCAGAGTGGGTTACAATCAATTCCTCCAATCCCTCCGTTTCTCCGATTGAGCCATCTTAGTGGGAAGCTTGTCAAAGGCAAGTCTGTGAATTAATACGAAATCTTAGTTTCTTGATGTCCGACACGATGCGTGTAAAACGACTATAATTGACTCTCTTCATGTCAGATTACAAGAGGATGGATCCTTTGGTCTATACTCACACCGCCAGTTAATTCGACTTATCGCCTTCTGCTATCCGTCATGAAAAATTCTGCTTGCGAAATCCTCTGGACTCGTTGTTCTTGCTTTAATCTTATTCTGTTGATCTGCGAGCTGCGGCACATAAGAAGTCCATGTCGATCCTCTAAAGCGCGTCTCATCCAATACACCTTGACGCTTTCTACAAGGCATTGATGTACTTGTTTTTCCTGTTCTAAGTTTGTGTCTCTCTTCATCTTTGCAATGTACCACGCTATACATATCCACGTTTTCGATCAAAATGTCCATTGAAGTGCCAATTTTTCATGAATGGTAGACAATACATGCTGTTTATAATCATGTCAAACAGTTTGGTATACCTTATGGCTATCATGGCTCCACACAAAAATGATCACGGCTGCACCCTGAAAGATCGAGGCGCCCTCCCGCAAGAAAGCAGTTGACACAGGGCTGGGACAGACCCCGATGTCGGTTTTTTCAACCCCCGAAGACCTTAAATAACCCTGCACCAGAGTAGAGGGTCATTGTGGTTGACATCGATCTTTATTATGGCCCGACTTGATCACGTTCAACACGACCAAAGCTCCCTGTGCACAAGTCAACATGCAATGTCCTCGTCTACTGGTGAACCACCTTTGACGCTCGAGGCCCTTCGGGTACGCAGTTTCCACATTTTACATTTATTTTCTTTCATCTGTGGAGACTCCTTCACGGCTGGTTTTTGATAGACAGACTCTGGGAACTGATCAAACTGTCTTCTTCATTCAGACCTTTCTCATGGCCGCTCAGGACACCATTATCGCAAAGACCACTGTAGCAATAGCCGCTGCACAGGCGGATCTACGAGAATACATCAAGGACGAGTTTGCAGCGCTCGAAACCCGTGTTATCCTTGCCGAGAAGCGGTGAGTCTCCATATTTCAAATGATTCTGCTATCTCATTCTGACTTTCGTTCTTCCTGGCAGGCTTGAACGCTTCCCCCTCCAGCTTTGCAACTCAAGGATGCCGTTTAACTCTCCTCTCCAGTACCCAGCGGGTATGCAGATAGTCAAAGGCATGCCGATCCACAAACGAGATATTTTTAACCTGCTTGGTATGGGTGTCTTATCATCGTCGTGCTTATAAGCCTTACTTGGAGAATGTGAACCAGAATCGGATTGTATGTTGACAGCTCAGGTTTTGGAGCTTCCAGAACTTCCAGGAGAGCCAACGGTAGTACAACGGCGCGCTCAGATTGGAGAGTTTCTAGGTGTTATGTGAATGGACATTAGTAAGAATGTCGTTCCTTCTGGCTTTTGTGTATGCTACATTATGCGTTTGGACATTGTATATTTATGGCTTTGTCTATCGAGAATGCTAAAAACAACCTTCTCATTCTGATGAGGCATCGTATTCCATGGCCCTTTTTTCCCTTTCTAAATAATCTCTTTAGTCACGCCTTGGCCCCAGCCTAAATGGGGGGGGGATGTATCAAACGTCAAATTCTGAAGCCGAAGGCCTGCCAACTTGAGCATCGAAAAACTTGCAAGGCGCAACCGAACAGTGGTGACACTGGCAGGCGATCTGGCGGTATGTGGGCGTAAGCATTAACACGCCTGACTTGAGATAGGCCGAGGAAACACTATCAATTCTGAAAGACAACAAATTAAATGTAAGTAATTAAAACGTCATAAATCGGGGACAAATAAATATACTTGCTTCAGAAAGCCACCAGACACCAATGGGCCCAGACAACGATGAAGAAACCTCGAGCTCACGCCTCCCAACATCAAAATGATCGATCGCGTGGTGTTTAGCCGAAGATGTGGCAGTGCTCGGCTCGGACATGGATGGATGGTTTCTATTTAACGCCGGCAAGCTACAATACAGAGCTAAGAGGCGGGCCGATAGGCCGGATGTACAGTACCATGTACAGGGGGCAGCGTTGTTGATATCGATGTATGTATTTTTGTGATGTAGAACTTTCCTTGTATAGATTGTGTTTAGCATGTAAAGTAGCGGGTTCACGTCGCAAAAAATCAAAGGTAAGGTTAGGGTTAGTACAGGTTCAAGATAGGGTAAATTCGGGACCAGTGATGTGTGGATGCAGGATGTCCATGACCTCCCATGGTGTGTGAGCTCCTGCTAGTATTTGATGGAGTGATCAGTTGATGTGTGCGAGTCAAATCAGATGCAGCCCAATTCCATTGTCACAAGTCCTCCACTTTGTTGAGATCTGCAGCCAAAGCACCGTAAGTGCTATGATCAAAGAGATGAACAATGACCTTTTAGATATCACATATATCACACTCATGCAGACAAAGCAGAGAATACAGTATATAATTATGATACCCTGTAGATAGCACCCTTAGTTGTTGTAACACAGACTGAGGGTGAGTAGAAATCACTTACAGACTATGTACAAGATGGACTAACTGTACCACAGATTGTGATACTTACTAGTATCTGTGTTTTATAGGTACAGAACTCAGTCGTTGTAACACAGACTGAGAATCATGATACTTACTAGTATCTGTGTTTTATAGGTCCCACTGATTCAGCTTCCAACAGGTTATGGGATTTTGCTGCTCTATACACTTGGACTGAATAAAAGAGACTTTTGTGTTTGCTGAAAGGTGGCATACTATTCCAAGTTTCTCAGACATCAATTTTCTGAAACCATGCATAACTTGTGTGGCCCTTTTTCTGCATCATGTTACTATTGTGCCCTGTATCCAATATGACGAAGTCTGGAACTGAACCCAAACCCCCTGTTTCCAACTCCCCAATGACTATGCTCACACCAGATCAGATTGCTGAGATGTGCAGAGTCAACAACTCTGCAAATTTGTTGATCATACTAGTGGGAAAAGTGACAGCGAGTTGGACTGGCCATATCCTAGATCAGAACGATGGGAAGTGGCTGGACTGGTCATACAATATGGAGCTAGAACTCTCAATGGCACAACTCTGGAAATATGTGTTTAACACACCTGATATTCCACACCCAGTCTATGAGCCAAAGGCCAACTGAGCTTGGTTAAGCAACAACCATCTCATCTGCTCTTTCATTAAGCATGTGTTGTCTCCGTCAGAATGGAAGCTTTGCACTGATCAATGGGATCCAGTGGCCCTGTGGGCATACTTGAAGGGCAGACATGGAGGGGCTGTGCCTGTCCAGCAGGTTTAACTATTGCAGGAGGCTTTAACGGCAAAATGTTCTCCCTCAGAATCACTTACAAGGACAGTGGATAGTATTATCAAGAAGATCAACCAGGCCTTTGATGCTGGAGCTGTTATGAAGGAACTACTTTAGTCGATTGCAATCCTGTTGGCACTGTCCAATCATTCCTACATCCACATTTGATCAATCATATCTAGAGACCTCACAAATGCAGGTGATGTAACAAAATATGGATCTACAGAGATTAGGAGGTTTCTCCAAGGGGAGCAGACACTTATTGACATGGATAAGACATCAGCAGCAGATATTGTATTGGCCACACAATCTGTGGATAAGAACTTGAAGTACATAAAACTGATCTGTGATGGATGCAAGTCAAGGGGATGACCTAACTTCATGGGACATATCTTGCCTTGATGCATCCTTAAAGGAGGAGGCATGGCAGGGAAGACTGTCGAGGAGTCTAGGATGGCCTGTATAGCACATTTCAAGGCAAAAGGCAAAGATTGAAGAAAGTCAAATTCAAGGATTACTATTATGCCATCAGGCAGCTCAGCATTCATCCTGGAGGGTAACCTGGACATCATTGCTGCATACATAGCAGCATGTGAGAGCAAGGCCACCTCTGCATCAAAATCGAAATTTGCAGGCCTAGCTTTGGACACACTTCTGACCGCAACAATTGCAGAAGTGGAGGAGCTGGAGTTTGATGCCCTGGTTGTGCTTGAGGAGGAGCCGAGGACAGGGATTGACTGGAACAGCCATATTCAACGCAACCAAGGTGATGAGATTATCTTAGCATCAGTATCTTTTGAAACAGCCCCCTTCTACCTTGATTCTAGGGCAACTGTTTATATAATGCCTGACCCTTCTGATTTTGCATCCTTGACACTGATTCCAGAATGGCCAATTCATGGAGTGGGAGGATCAACTATTGCTGCCACAGCCATAGGAAAAATTTGCCTCCAGACTCAGGACAGTTCCACACTCGAATTAAATGATGCACTCCTAGTACCAAAGTCAGCAGTTTGACTCCTCTCCATAAGCAAATTAGTGAAGTACACCAATATCAAGACTACCTTTGATGCAACTAGTGCAAAGTTAGTGCAGAAACCAACTAAAAACATTGTCACAACAGGAACCTTGCTCCCCAATAACAACCTCTATGCAATTAACCTCCTCTCTGACCAAGTCCTTGCTGTACATGCTCCCACCAATATTCAGACATGGCACAAAAGATTGGGGCATGCTAACTACCAAGTGATCATGCAAATAGCACAAACTGGTATGGTTGAAGGTATATCTCAAACCTTTCCTTCAAAGCCACCGAAGTGTGACTATTGTATCCTCAGTAAACAGGCAAGGATGCCTGTACCAAAGGAGAGGGAAGAAGGACATAAAGCAATGAGAAAACTGGGAAAGATATGAATGGACCTAATAGGGAAAGTGGCAGTAGTGTTACATACCAGAAATTACTACATCATGAACATTGTTGACAATTTCACCAATAAACCTTGGTCTATTCTGTTGAAAAACAAAGATGATGGTTTTGGAGAATCACAAGCCTGGATACTCGCATGTGAGACTGAGACTGGAGAAAAGCTTGGAATTCTGTGGACTGGATGAGATAACGAGTTCAACAGTGAAAGACATAAGTCTTGGTATAGATCAAAAGGCATCATATTAGAAGTTGGCACACTATACACCTCTGCTCATATTGGCTGCATAGAACACATGCACCAAACATTGATGGGCAAGGCTAGGTCAATGCAAATTGCTGCGAACTGTCTAGTTTCTCTGTGGGATGAATTTTATCTGACAGCAGCTCACTTACACAGAAAGACAAAGACATCTGCCACCAAGAACACCATATCAGATGAGCTATGGTATAGAAAAAGACCAGATTATTTCCACATCTGAGAGATTGAGTGCCATGTGTTTGTGTTGATCCTCTACAAACACAACTCAAAGATCTATGTCCATTCAATCAAATGTGTGTTGGTAGGGTACAAATCAAATTCTAAGGTGTACAGGTGTTATGACAGGGCAGCAAAGAAGATATACAGCTCTTACCATATCAGATTCATTGAGAGCCACAATGAAGCACCAACCCCTACAACACATATACCCTCAGAATGCATGTCTGAGTTCAATACCACAACCATTACATCCATAGAGAAGGAGTCAGTGGCACAACCAGTAACATGGCCTACTGATGATGATGATGAATGAGTATGCATACTAGGCCCAATCCAATACAACAAAGACAAATCAGATTGTGTACCTAACAATGATGTCCCAATTCCTGCTCAACCTGTAATTGAAAGAGCACAAAAACAACAACAGCCGTGCTGATCAACCTGCACTCACATACCTACAAAGAAGGCTGCGCAGAACACCAAAGCTGAAACTTGCCTTGAAAAAGCCATTAAGGAGTCCAGAGAGGCCGCTGATTGTGTCAGGGAAGCCTGCACTGAAAGACGAAGAACACTGAAGGAACTTCAACAAGTAGGGCAATGTCAGGGAACCCTTCATTTCTTTCTTTTTTCACTCCTTATTCCTTCACTCTCCTTTCATTTATTTCCTTATTTTTCTATCATTCTCTCATTTTGCTGTTTCTATTCTCTCAATACTATCTGTTAGTACTATTTTCAACCTTTGAGGTGCTTGTCAGGTTCCGCTGAATC
>QGOA01010320.1:0-13503 GCA_003313075.1 Termitomyces sp. MG16
CTGAGAAGTAAGTACTAGTCTTGTCTGTTGCTATGGGATTATGAAAACAATGATCCACTTCGCAGATCTGCTTACCTGGATGCTCTGGAGTCCATCCATGAGGCTGGTGTCCGCCACCGCGATCTGCGGCTAGAAAATCTCACGATCAAAAGCAACGGAGAACCATGCATTATAGACTTCGATCGTGCTGAAATGGGAGCTGACGAATCATCTTTGAAACTCGAGAAAGAGAAGCTCCAGAACGTGCTTGATGGACAACATGAATATCGTATTTCCCGTGAGACTACGGAAGAGGATGCAAGCCCTCTTGAGGAATGGGATAACGGAACTGAACGCTCAAGCAGTTCAAGCTTTCAAATTGGCGTATTGTGATGAATTCAGAAGTTATATTTTTAAATCTTATTTTTCTTTATTTGATTCCTCTACCCGACTTTTCTTTGATCCTACCTGTTGTCTACATGCTTTCTGTTTTGGGTGGTGCAAGATGGCAGACGCCCTTGATTACATGCTTTCACTACGTACAACTAACCATGATTGAATACCCATTGTTTATCCTGCTTTATCATGCCTTAGTTGGAGCGTTTGAGTGATTTGGTCTATACCGTATTCAGATGTTGTCCATATGTGGCTTTCAAATGAGCGAACAGAACTGGTGCTGTGTTTCGGCGCATTATCATCGCATTGGTTGAGTCAGAATCGGCGTTGTAGATGGACGTAAGGCCCCTCAAACCGAAGAAAAGGAGTATACACTCAAGGTAACAACACTGTTACTCATCTGGACTGAGCAGTCCAATCGCAAACTTCGCAATGTCTGGATTTCTGAGTCTCCATTGTGTCCGGCGCTAAGAATCGCATCTCCCTTCGGTTCTGAATGAATTATGATATAACACCGGTTTGAAAATGACTAGACGTTTGGAGATAATGGCGAATAAACATTTTTGAAGCTCCAGAAGTACCAAAGGAGCAGGACAAACTGGATGTGTTCCTCTCTGAGAATTTCAAGTCCAGAAAAATCCACCTCTCAAAGTCACTCATGGCCCCACCAGTGTTCTTCATCAAGAAGAAGAATGGCTACTCTTGGATGGTCCAGAACTATTGCATGCTCAATGCAATGACCTCAAGAATTGCTACGTACCCCCCCTCATCTCAAGCTTATCAACAACCTCTGAGGTGTGCACTACTCACCAAGTTAAACATCTATTCAAGCTACAACAATGTGCACCTCCAAAAAGGGGATGAATAGAAGGCAGTGTTCTAGACCAACCACAGGCTGTTCAAACTGCTAGTAGTGTTTTTCAGACTCATTAACAGCTGAGCCACCTTCCAAACAGTGATGAATGGCATCTTCTGGGACCTCATCACTGATAGCATAGTGTGTGTATACCTCAACAACATTCTCATCTACACCAAAATGTTGGAGGAGCACTACTGCATCACCTGAATTGTTTTGAAATGTTTCTGCCAGCACCAACTCTTCCTCAAGCTGAAATGTGAGTTTGAACAGATCTGCATCAAGTACCTTGGACTTGTCATCTCCCATGGAGTAGCAGAGATGGATCCTATGATGGTGGCTGGTGTCTTTCAGTGGCCCAAACTCTGGAATAAAAAGAAAATACAGGCCTTTTCAGGATTCACCAATTTCTATCAACACAGTTCATTTTTCTCACCATGCATGTCTACTATTTAATCTCACCAGGAAGAATATTGCCTGGATCTGAGAGAAGCTAGAGCAGCAGGCCTATAAAGCCCTGAAGTTTGCAGTCACAGTCATTTTCAAGCCCATGCTTCTGTTCCCTGATGACAACCTTCCTTTTCATGTAAAGGCTAACAGCTCCAACTTTGCTACTAGTGTCATCCTGTCTCAGCAGTCCCAGGATAACAGAAAGTAGCACTCCATCACCTTCTACTCTAAGAACTTCAATGCCATGGAGTAGAACTTGCTGAAGATGGATTGAGGAGGTGCCTCTAAACATGATCATTGTAAGGGCAACTTCTGGAGGCTATGGCTCAGTTACACAGCTTGCAGAGGGAGATCCAAAGTGTATTAGAGTATATACTGACAATATCATAATAACTACTCACCTGGCAGAGAGAGATCCAAAGAGAACAAGTCTAGGGATTTCCTATGCCAGGTTGGACACTTCTGAGGCCTCTGAAGCATGAGAAACAACTGTACAGTACAGCAAAACCTTAAAAACTCAAAAATTGCCTAAACAAATATGTGCACAATTAAGGCAGGAAAACTCTGGACTTTGAAGGTCAGAAAGGCAAACTCCAGCTTATGTAAGCAGTCTGGAAGCGGTACTGAAAGGCCCACACTTGTCTGAATGATAGCTAAAGAATCAGAGCATCTCAAAGGCTGAGAATAATACCAATATACTGGCTCAAAAAACTGCCCCAATGTTTGGCCTTTTTAGAAAGGTTCATATGGTGTGCAACCATTACCTAAGCAGAAAATTGTAGAAATTCACATGACATACAACTGCATCCTGGCTTTATAATGACGTAGAAATCATGTGATTTGGACAAGAACTTGCTGATTAATAAATTGAACAAAATATTCAATCATTGGGGCAGTTTTTTTGACTCACTTTAATTTTCATATTTTCTCAATACTTTTCAGCAGTAGAAGATGGAAACACCTTGTGAGAAGTATAAACAATGTCATGTGACCTTGTTTGTACTAATTTGACATGTTCAACTTCAATAAATCACTGTCTTAACACTCTACCACCATTATGTGACTTGTTTCTGCTGCCCATTGCTCTTCTGTTGCTTCTCTCCTCAATGAGGGGTATTCTCAGCATCAAATCCAAGCAAAAACTGGCCTGGGAAAGGGCACTGTGGGGAGGATCAGCAAAGAGCTGGAGAGTGTAATCTCATAAATTACAACCACCTAATTAACTTACCTTACTTCTATTTATACTTTACATCCATCATTTGGGATTCAGATTAGGCTTTTAGATCTGGACTCTCATTATCTCTCTCTCTCATTTTTCTCTCTCTATGTACATACATTGCTTACTGCTAGGACAATATAGTGGGTTTCTATTGTCTGGCTGTGTTTGTATTTTCCCTCCAGTGAGGACAATGTTCTACACTTTTTTGACAATACCAACCTCTTGCTATCGGCACATTGGTGTCACAACCTCTCCCCTCCAGGACCACCCCTGGAACCCCATCCAGGACCCTCTCCCCAACCCCACAAATGCGCCCCGCCATCACAACTACCAATACCACCATCACACGCATCAAAGACCACCATCACCTAGCACCCCTGGCAACCCCACATCATGGACCCTGGGACCAACCACCATCAAACCGCGATCAACAATTGGATCACGCTACTCGCTTCTGGCCATCACGCATCGCACATCATGACTTTCTCCGTGCCAATTGATCACGTGCCCCACATGCGCAATCCCGGTATACAGTCCCCCTCCCGCTACTCAATGCCCCATGGAACTTATCCCAGACACCCCAAAACCCAGAGACCCGGACCTGACTCCGTAGTACTTATAGTGTAGTTTTCCATTGTATTCGCTAGTCTTAATATTACATTTGATTGCTTGCATGCTCTTTTGATTGACTGGTATGCACTGACTGGCATGCTCAACTTGTTTGTGTGCTCTTAAGATTGGTATGCACTTTGCGACTTAAACTTCACCAACCGGGCCTCATCTTAGAACCTCTGGTTCTCAACTCAGCTCCATCCCCTAATTCTTTTGACTTCACCTGATTTCCCAGACTAAGTCCCTTATCCTTGGAGTCTCCCTGTTTGTGTCTTGAACCTGGAGCTCAGCCCGGAGTTCCAGACACCTGAGTGTCTGTAGATCAAGTCCATCTTGTAAGGGTGTTGCTTTCCTGGAAAGCCCCCAACTCAGCGGAACCTGACAATTGGTTAGCAGCACTAGGATAACAGTTTTTCAGAAGATTTAAATTCATTCACTATAAACCGTGTGTCAAGAGTCTCTGCAGACTATTGCTTGTTATTTTTTATGCATATATTGTGTGCATCACCCAGTTGAAGGTGCCATGTCAGAATTGTAAATCACACTGCCTCACACCTTCGACTTTGATCCCCTTGATGACTCATAGTATTACATGGAAACAACTAGAGTTGTCATCACTGTTGATGCCAGTTTCATCTACTATGGGCAAGACAGTGGAGTCAGACGCATTGGGAAATATTCCAATTTCTGTGCTCTTGCAGATTCATGCTTGACATAAACATGCTTTGTCCTTGGACAGCTCTTCATCACTACTTCCTGCCAGCCATATTATGAACACTACAACAGAGACTGGGTCTAAACAGGCCATGGTAGAGGATTGTTACACCAAGCCACCTATTTTGACTAAGAGTGATTTAAACTCTGAAACTGCTAAAGACTATGAGACTGCCTGCCACAATTTTTTTGATATCAAAGAAATAGAGGAAGAAGACCAGGTCTGTCGAGTGTTGGTGGGAATCAAAGACTATCATATGCATGATTGGATTTCAGGTCAACAGGACCATATTGTCAAACTGTTGTTTGAGGAGTTTATGAAGGAAATCCAATTGAAATATTTTCCGTACTGATAAGACCCCACACAGGTTAGGTGCATCAATGGCAGGCTCAGCATCAGCTCCAGAAACCTTGCTGCACTCGTTCCAAACTTGGAGCATGCGACTTATCCTTTTTAAGCCATTCTCAATGGCCACGTATGGCAAGTGACATACTTGATCAGTGATGAAGCCGGTGGCAGCAGGAATGACAAGTGACAACAGGCATCACACCATCGGCAAGCAGTGACAGATGGCATCATTCAGGCAGCACGTGGTCTCACTAGCCGGTGGCAGCACTTATGAGTTAAGATAATGATATTTCCCCGTGACTGACAGCTTGGCGTTTTACCTTGGCACCTGGCATCGCCTAGCACCTTCTTGTTGTTTGGACAGACAGCCTTCTCGTTAACTTCTCAGTATTTAGTTTAATACATAGCGACTACTTACGGTCTTGTCAGTTTGCTGCTCCTTGGCGATGCTTAACCGCTTAGCAACAGTGAACTCATCTCCACTATAAATATTTACCATTGTCATTAGCTAGATCAAAACCGAGTACCTCACTTTACACCCCTCTTCTCCCTACGGTTCAGGTTTCTTTTGAAGGGACTAAGTTCATAGTCGCCAACCATCTGAACAATCTTAGCCTGCTTGCTGCAGTTACACTTATGGAACCTACATGCCTAGCACTTACGGCAGGCATCACGCAGCTTAGTCGTTGCTAAGCCTCTAGTTTCCTTCCCGCATTCCCTTTCCACATTTAATCGTGTTCATCCTCCTACTCTTTTAGGCACACTTCATCATTGGCGCAACTTCCTTACCACCTTTCCTTGCTGACTACCGTTACCGACTTACACCCAACCTTGCCGATTAACTCTTTCAAGACTTGTTCTCTGGGAACTGCCTGGGACTCCCTCAAACTTAGCGTGCCCAATGCATTACCCAGGTCAGTAGCCGTAAACCATATCTGCTACTGAGCTACTTTTGGGCATCATCAAATTGGAGCCCACCACGAGGGACTTTAGGGCAGAATTCTGCCAGAAACTCATCTCCAGCATAGGCACCGTCTGCTAGAGCAGTCAGCAGAAGGCATAGCCCCTTCCCACCCATCAACTCCTCAACCACCTGGTGCTTTACCGGGTCTATTTCTCGCACAGGAACTACAGAACGCCACTGTAGACGAATTTCCTGGTCTCTTTCCGCACACTCTTGACTTTAGCGCCAACAATCTCTTAGCGTCGCCGCTAGCCGTACCACAAGCTGTTACTCCCTCTACTCCTTTAACTCCTCTTTCTCAGCTTGTTATTTTCCTTACTCTATCGCCAATCCCTAGAATTTTGTCGCCAATTCCCAGAACTCCTACACCAATTCTCAGAACTCTGTCACTGGTATCGTCTCCACCACACGGCAGTACAGTCACTATGGAACCCCCTCTCCAGCGCATGCCACCACGCAACCATTTCTCAGCGCCAAAGTGGGATGAGTCCAAACCACGGGAACTCTCCCAATATTTTAAGGAACTCGAATACTTGTTTAGGGACTGTGGGGTTACTGACCTCACTCAAATGAAGGAATACGCAGCATGCTACATTTTATACGACACAGCAGAAACCTGGACTGGACTTTCTGAGTTTGCTGCCCCAGTACCTGGCGCTCAACAGGCTGTTGGCACTACCTACGAAGAATGGAAAACGGCAGTCATCAAACTCTACCCTGGCGCTGAGGAAGCTACCTGGTACACAGTGAACGAACTCCACAAACTTGTACAGGATTCTTTCAACAACGGCACACACTCTCTTGGCGCATTCTCCACGTACTATTGGGAATTCCAGAAGGTTGCCAGATGGCTTTTACAGAATGCCAAATTCTACACTAATGAGGAATGTCGCCTATTTCAACAAGGCATCCCGACCTTGCTATGGACTTGTATCGCTAGGCGTTTGGAAATAGTACAACCGACCCACCATCCTGAGGAACCTTATGCAGTTGCCAATGTTTTTGAGGCAGGTAAATGGGTTTTGAAAGGTACTGACACAGGCATCAGCATTGGTATGCAACGCGCAAGGATAACTCCACCTGAGCACCCCAACGGTATCCTTCCCATGCCGATTTCTGCTGCCCTCCCATTGCTGACTTTGTAAAGAAGGAAGACCTCAATGCTGCCATCAACGCTGCCGTCGCCTCTGCCATGACCCAAATTGAGACAATGATCGCCACCAGTATGACCGCCAACCGCATCACTAGCATTCCTGGATCCAACCTTTGCCACTTCTGTGGTGAAATTGGGCATACCATGATGCGAGGATGCTGCGCCACCCTGGAAAACTATATTCAGCAAGGTAAAGTACGCAGAGCTATTGACAGCAAGGTTGTATTGACTACTGGTGCCATTATCCTGAACTACCTGGAGCTCAAAACCTACCAGGAACAGGTAGACAAGTGACACAGACGCAACCCAGGACAAATCGTTACTGGAACACTCTCAGGCAATGCCAATCCCGATCCTGACCAAGCGGCGCAGCAACAGATGATACACGAGGTTTTGCATTTCAACAGCATTGGCGACCGGCCTGGCTTCTCTCAGGAAGAGTGCATCTCCAAGCTGGAACAGGAGCTAAACTCACTTAAGAATCAAGTATTTGATGGTGTCAGGATTAAGAAGCCCAAGCAGCCTCTTCATGGTTACAAGCCAATGCCAACCACTAGCGACCTTTCTGCGGCTTCAGCTCCTAACATTTCACCAGCCCCTGCCATAGCATCGACTTCCGCTGCACCAGCTACTGCCATACCACCTACCACATCTAATCCTGTTCCTGATGCTCTCTTACCGCCTCTATATCCTTATGCTGGTCTATCCGATAGGTATCACGCTCCTGCTCAATGTAACTTTGCCGCACCCAAAAAACATCCTGAAGGAGGTTACTATCCCATGGTGCCAATTTTCGACATTGAGAAATCCAACCACGTCTTTAGCTGCATTATGAAGATGCCAGTTACACTGTTAGTAGAGGAACTCTGCAGCATAGCGCCAGATGTCCGAAACCAAGTCAAAACAGCAGTTACTCCTTGACGCCCCTTAGCAACTACCATTACCGAAGTCAATGACCTGGGCAATGCACTTCCTGGTTTCTCCATCACCACCGACCCTCCTGTTACCTTAAGCGCCAACACTCTCACAGCAGAATCCATCGCTAACGCTATCTCTGTCAATCCTGTAGAAACTTATATGAGGTCGCTAGAGCATGGAGAGGACCCTGCTATTCTTACCATCGCTCAGGACTCTCATGCCATCAGATCAGTCATGCTTACCGTCAGCAACAAAAGTGAGGTAGAGGCCATTGTGGATAGCGGCTCCCAAATTATCTCCATGGCTGCCGAGGTTGCTAATGAATTGGGACTGATCTATGATCCCAACGTCATTCTGAACATGCAAAGCGCTAACAGTACAGTGGACAGATCACTCGGACTTGCCAAAAATGTACCATGCATCATTGGCGACATCACATTTTACCTCCAGATTCACATTCTCCATTCTCCTGCTTACAACCTCCTTCTCGGTAGACCATTTGATGTCTTAGCACGTTCTGTGGTCAAAACTCTTACCGAAGAAGAAACCACGTTAACTATTAGCGATTTCAATTCCGGTATCCGACGCACCATACCAACATTCCCTAGGGGACAGCGAAAAGGTATGTGTGGCAAGCCACCAGAGTTCACTGAGGATCACACCAGTAAACACCCTCACCGGTGTTTTCACAGACTATCAAGGAGGTGATTGGCGACAATCACGGAGATGTAGCGCTAATGCTAGAATGTGACCATGCCAGTGGTCTTGTACATAGTTTACAGACGGCCTTTCTTGATACTGAAGTACTTTTTACTATATCTGATTTTGTTACTGAAAATCCCCAGACAACTCCCCAAAACATTACTGACTCTTCTCTTGCCTACCTGTACCTTACCGCCTCGGACTCCTTCCAGAAAATTGCCACAAAAGACACATATCTCACTACTTTTCCTGGAGCTCTTGCTCCTGCCATTTTAGGACTTTCCGCTCCCCATTCCCTTGTTACCAACTCCGTTCCCCTTTCTGCACCTGTTTATACTAATACTAACATTCCTAAAAGGAAAGGGGTACAAGTAAAGAAGAAATATAAGCCCGTTGTGCTTAAAACAAAACCCGTTGCCGCCCACTTGCCAGAATCTTTCCGAATCGAATGCCATATTCTTGGCAATCCTTTTGCCGACATTCCAACTCTCACACCCCATCTGACGCCCTTCCGACCGACAAGATGCTTTACCACCAAATGCCAACAGCAATTCGCCAAGGACCACGATACTGGATTCCTTATAAAGGATGAAATGGATGTCCTTACCGATCTCGTTGCCAAGCAGAACCAGGCCTTCACCTGGGAGGACTCTGAGCATGGTAGTTTGTGCACAGACTTCTTCCTGCCTGTGGTAATTCCTACTATTCCTCATGTGCCATGGACTGAACATAACAGACCCTTGCCGCCCGGCATCGAGGCCGAGGTCTGCCAGATTATACGCACTAAGATACAGGCTGGCGTCTATGAGCCATCCAACAGCTCTTACCGCTCCCACTGGTTCTGTGTACTCAAGAAGAATGGTAATTTGTGTATTGTTCACAGTTTAGAGCCACTACATAGGGTCACTATACGGTACTCTGGCATGCCTCCTTTTCCCGACCATGTTGCTGAGTCCTTTGCTGGATGCATTTGTGGCGCCACTCTTGATCTATATGTTGGCTACGACGAACGCTTGATCCATCCCTCTTCCCGTGATCTTACCATGTTTCAAACTCCATTTGGTGCATTGCGCCTAGTCACTCTCTCTATGGGCTGGACCAATTCAGTCCCTATCTTTCATGATGACATCACATTTATTCTCCAACCCAAAATCCCCCATAATGTCCTCAGTTTCATCGACGATGTTGGCGTTAAAGGACCCAAAGACAGAGACTCATTGAGGGCTTGCCTGAGAAGCATCCCAACAATCATAACATATGCTTAGCGCTTTGGGACTTCTTTCAGCTCCTCAATCAGGTACTCCAGTGCATAAAGTATAGCGGAGGGACTTTTAGCGGTCACAAGCTCCTTCTCTGTGCGCCAAAGTTCAAAATTCTTGGGCATGTGTGCACTCCTGATGGTCGTGTTCCTGACAAATCTCGCCTAGCACTTCTTGAATGCTGGGGCCCTTGCCGTGACCTATCTGAGGTTCATGCCTTCCTAGGCACTGTAGACATTCTACGTATATTTGTCAAGAACTTTGCCCATCGTGCCCATCACCTTACCCGACTCACATGCGCTAACAAACCTTTTGAATTTGGTCCAGACCAAGTCAACTCCCAACACGACCTCGTCAGAGCGCTGAAAGATGCCAAGCCCCTTGTCCCTATCAACTATACCTCTGCCAACCCTGTCATTTTAGCCGTCGACACTTCCTATATCGCTGTAGGCTACTTTCTCTGTCAGTGCCTTAGCGACAATCGGAAACAACACCATTACAACCGCTTCGGATCCATCATGCTTAATGACAGGGAATCACGCTACAGTCAGCCAAAATTGGAACTCTACAGGCTCTTCAAAGCGTTTCAGGCACTAAGAATGTATCTCATTGGCATATGCAATCTTATTGTTGAGGTGGATGCTAGGTACATCAAGGGTATGCTCCAGAACCCTGACATCCAGCCATCGGCTAGCATGAATCGTTGGGTAGTAGCAATCCTTATGTTTCACTTCGAGCTTGTTCACGTTAAAGGCACCTTCCATGGACCAGATGGTCTCTCTAGGCGGCCTCAACAACCTGGCAACCTGGCCACTAAGCCAAACAATGATAGCGACTTTGAAGATTGGATCGACCACTTACACAGCTTTATCCACCTTATTCAACAACCCATCCACCTTCTGCGTCGGCAACAGCCCACCACTGTCTTCCTACACCCCATTGTCCCTTACCGACCCGACATCTTTAATGCTCCGCTTACTTTCTACACGACAAGCATCCTTAGTCAGGATTCTCCTCCAGTAAGGATTGTACAGGAACCTTGACCACTTAAAGAAGATAGTCGCCAACTTACCTATGACATGGTGCCCCGATCCATCAAAGCCCAAGCAGAAGATAAGCGCCTCTTAACTGTGGAGCATTGAATACATGACCTTAAGCGTCCAGAGAACCTTAGCGACAATGAGTATGTGACCTTCATTCGCTATGCTACTCACTTCTTCTTTACCGGCAATCGTCTCTGGCGACGACATCGCAATGGCACTCACAAGTTGGTCATCAAGCAAGACAGCCACCTACATATCCTACGCGCTATGCACAACGAACTTGGCCACCAAGGTTTGTACACTACTTGAGCCACT
The DNA here is from genome assembly GCA_003313075.1 of Termitomyces sp. MG16. Classification (NCBI taxonomy): domain Eukaryota; kingdom Fungi; phylum Basidiomycota; class Agaricomycetes; order Agaricales; family Lyophyllaceae; genus Termitomyces; species Termitomyces sp. MG16. The sequence goes on from QGOA01010320.1 coordinate 10,930, forward strand.
CTCCTGGAGCGTTTTTGGTGGCCACACATTAGCGCCGACATCGCCTGGTATATCAGGATGTGCCACCTTTGCCAGATTCAGCAGACTCGCCAAGTGCTTATCCTGCCTACTGTCGCTACACCAGCACCCTTGTTCAACAAGATCTACATCGACACCATGCATATGCCCAAGTCTGGTCGCTATAAGTATATCATCCAGGGACGCTGCTTGCTAATCCATTGGCTGGAGTTTTGCATGCTCCAACGCAAAAATACTGATGCCGTTGCCAAGTGGCTTTTTGAGGATGTCATTTGCCAATGGGGGACGCTAAGAAAGATTGTCATGGATAATGGTGCACCAATAATTAAAGCCTTGACTTACCTCGCAAAGAAGTACAACATTCACCATATTCACGTCTCTGGCTACAACAAGCATGCTAACGGTCTAGTGGAACGACCTCACTTCAATGTGTGGCAAGCCCTCTTCAAGGCTGTCGATGGCAAGGAGTCCTGTTGGAGTGAAGCTACATATTCCATCTTTTGGTCGGAAAGAGTCACCATTTGTAAGCGCATGGGTTGTTCTCCTTATTATGCAGCTACTGGCACACACCCCCTGCTTCCTGCCAACATCATCGAAGCAACTTATCTTCAGCTGGCACCCAACAGTATATTGGCAACTACTGATCTTATCGCCAGGTGCACTATTGACCTCCAGCATTGACAAGAAGACTTGGAGCGACTTCATGATACTGTCTTTGCTGCCCGTCGTCTAGCCGCACTTAGGTTTGAAACCGATCATAGCACTACCATCAAGGACTACGACTTCCCAAGGGGTGCGCTAGTACTTATGCGCAACTCCAAGATCAAAACCTCTTATAACAAGAAGATGTGCCCACGATATCTTGGGCCATTGGTAGTTATCTCTCGAAACTGTGGAGGCACTTATATGCTTTGTGAACTAGATGGATCAGTACTCCATAGGCCTGTTGCTGCTTTCCGGTTATTACCATACCTCGCCAGGGAACGCCTGGACTTGCCGCTTGAAGCACTAGATATCAATACTGCCAAGCTCCGGGAGCTGGAAAAAACAGAGCTTCTAGACAATGACGACTTGCCGGCCCTAACAGAAGAAGAAGAAAATGACTAAAAACATTACAAAAACTTGATAAGCCCATCTTTTCCTTTACTAACTTTCACTTCACTTTCCTTGCTGTATACTTCACAGACATTCTTTTCTTATATACTGAAGACGCAGAGCTAGTGTGTCGCCAATGCTTAGCGCCTTGCACAACTCTCACCAAGGGTTTTTCGCTATGATGATGTACTGAGCATTCTCTTTTGCAAAAGAAAAGCTCTGCTAAGTCCCCTGACTGCAGTTATCTCACTGTTTCCTCCTTACTGTGCCTTACCTACTGTTTTACTGTTCCTCTTTTGTCTTTTTTTGTTTTTGTTCAATCAAAAAAAAAATACTGCAAGAAGTGTATAGGGAGCGGCAAGTAAATATATACACATAAATGGCTGATCTACTCTATAGTCCGTTCAATACAAGTCTAGATCGTCCGGCAGTAACGAGTCGTCAGAAGGTGGGAGGGAGGCGTCATGTAACGGCAGCAAGTCGCCAGGTTGGATGTCATTGGCGGACTGCCAATCCAGGGCGTCCTGACAGTCGGCCTGGTAGTCTTGCAGAACGGCAAGGCTATGCGCCAAGTTGTCATATCGAAGACAAAAAGCCATTAGCTGCCCTCTGACGTGTTCCCGCTCCCGGCTAAGCACCTCCTCCATTTGAATCGCCCTCCTGGCAAAGCGCTCCAGCATCTCGTGGAAATGCAAGGCCATAACTGAATAGACCAGATCTTGCACCAGCCAACGAAACACGTCACCATCTACACGAAGAGTCGGTTGCAGGGTCCACGAGGGATTGACTCTTGCCGTAACCCATTGCCAAGGCTCCAGACCGGCTACTTCCTCATCACTAGAGGCCTCCCTCATCCAAGGGGCAGAGGAGCCGTAGGGTGGCAGCCACTGCCAATTGGGCTCTTCTCTCAGCGTTTCCTCTCCCTCACCCTCGGCCTTGGCAGTAGGGGGCACCGCTACTGCCTCTTCTGCACCCACATTGTCCTCTCCATCTGCGTCCTCATCACCAGCCATTGTCTTGGTGCTTCCCTCTCCCCTCATTGTTGCCACCATTGACGCCGCCTCCTGAGGCTCTTCCCTTGACGGAGGGTCCATTACCACGTCATCCTCATCAGGAAGTGGCAGAGAAGCCCCTCTTAGATGAATGGGGGAAAGCAACTTGCTGGGCCCGGCTTCCTCGTCTCTTGGCAGTAGGCGGCTGGCAGCAAGCGCCTTCTCCAGTTTCTCCATCTCCACATCTCTGGGTGTAGAGGGAGGAGACTCTACCTGCATACATTTGGCTTTGCCCTTCCCCTTGGCAGGCAAAGAGACTTGTCGTTTTAAAGGGACTGCAGTCTCTTGGCATTCACCGGTGATGAGCCTGCATCGTGGCTGGCTACAGATAGCACCAATACCCGCACCTCACATCAGCCCACTAGTACCACCAGAAGCGCCACGCTCTAGCGCTTCCAGCGCTATTTTC
>QGOA01010323.1:0-12031 GCA_003313075.1 Termitomyces sp. MG16
AATATACAAGAATATAATTTTATTTCCTGGTTTCTTTGTCAGCAAAAAGATGTTGAAAATAGTCAGTTTTTAGCTAAGGTCCTGTTCTGCGGATTAACCCAGTTTAATTGAGGAAAAATCGATTTAAGAATAACAATGTCCTACCTAATACGGATGATGTGTCTGTCGGTTTTGATGTTAATCGGTTGACTGTTCACGGATGCAATAGATAAACGTTCTTGAACTTCTAGCAGAACGTACATAGCAGAACGCCATACCGCTGAAAAGCTTATTGGATAGATCAAAAATCATCTAAGGGCTATCGTTGTACTCTTCTCTGGCAATATCTACTGCTCATCTTCTCCGAATCGCAGCAGCTCATCGCAGGAATTGTCACAATTCTCAATTTAAACCTTCACTGACTTAGGCTCGTTACTGCCTCCTTTCCAAAGACAATAAATACATAAATACATAAATACATCTACATCCCGCCCACATCCGTGCGAACTGCTAGCCTCCTTCTTTGTGCTATCTGTCCCTTCTGAAACATACACCTCGGCCAGACCTTGTATGTATTTATAATCAGGAGCACGTAATCGAGTCAGTATGACTGCGGGGCGACTGGTCCTTCCTTCGTCAGGAGTACATATTACGCGCTGGTTGACTCATTTTCTAAATTTGACGTGTAAGGGCGCACAAGGGCAAATGTAATAAGGAATGGGGGGACTCGATGTTCTCACTATTATCCCCAAGGCCTATCTGGAACGTCGCACAGAACGCACAGCCGGCACACAGCAGGACTGTACAGCCAGTCATCAAATTCACAGCCATCGGTCGGATAAACGCTTATCAAATTGTCCCCGTGACTCGACAATCGCGTGACGTGGTTACTACTTATATCCTTCCCCCCCCTCCGCTCCTTATCCCCTCGAATGGTCCCTGCTCCACTTTCTACACGGAATGCCGGCACTCATCTTGGTTCCCGCCCAACCGCAACCAAACTTCTCTACGCTGTTTTCTCCCTCGGGGCGCATCTCCTCCGTGGCGCAGACCATGATCGCGGCGCTAGCAATGTATTCAACCGACGGGCAGACGAGCCGCACGACGGGGGGCACAACAAAGCCCTTGCAGCGCTTATACCCGTGCTCGTTCTTCTATCAGGTCTCTTTGCCGGGCTGACCTTGGGCTATATGAGTCTCGATGAGACCCAGCTTAGTGTTTTGAGTATTAGCGGCACACCGTGCGTTTCTTTCTCCTTTTCTCTATACCTTTGCTACGATAAGGTCCTTGGCTGACGTGCATACAGTAAACAACGCGAATACGCAAACAAGATCATGCCAATTCGCAAGAACGGGCACCTCCTCCTTGTCACCCTCCTTCTCGCAAACATGATTGTGAACGAGACGCTCCCCGTCATCTCGGAGCCGGTGCTCGGAGGAGGGCTGCAAGGCGTGGTGGTCAGCACTGTGCTTATCATTATGTGAGTCTATTTCTGTCTCTCTCTTGCCTTATCGCCTTGAGAATGCGTTTTGCCGGTTCTTATCTTCTTTTTATTTATTGATCTTTTGCTTTGATCTCTTCGTTCCCGGGACCTTGATTAACGCATCATCGTTTGTCTTCAATTTTCTTTATCTCCTACTATGTTTAAGCACTAAGCTGACCATTGGCTGACACGATGTGACGTCACGCGTATACTTAAAATCGATCGTGTCTTACTATTGACAAGCGCTCGTCGTCCTTGGCACGTCTTGGCCCCTTGGCCCTTGCAAATCTCGCATAAATACCTCACAGTCCCTTCGCTACCCACTAAAAAGCTTGATTAAGTGGCTAAAACGTCTTCTAGCTTCGCAGAAATTATCCCACAATCCATCTTCACCAGACATGGTCTCTATCTTGGTGCAAAGATGGCTACACTTACGAAGTGCCTTATCATTGTCCTTGTATGTCTTCTGCCCTCTGCTCTTTAAAGCTAACGCTCACCGCGTCACCCGGTGCAGGGTATAATCTCGTGGCCCGTTGCGAAGCTTCTGGAGTGGGTTCTAGGTCCCCACCATGGGATTATTTACCGCCGCGCAGAGCTCAAAGAGCTCATTGCGCTGCATTCTTCGAGTTCGCCGCATGGAGGGGACTTGAAGATTGATACTGTCACAATCATTGGAGCTACATTGGATTTGCAGGAGAAGGTCGTTAAGCAGGTTCGTCCCTTCTATCCTGATCTTCGATGTCTGGATTACTGAAACTAGTCGTGGGGTTCTGAAGGCAATGACGCCCATTGAAGACGTGTTCATGCTCTCGATCGACTCTAAATTAGATTATGACCTTTTAAAGAAGATCGTGCACACGGGTCACAGTCGTGTGCCAGTCTACGAAGAGATCGAGGTACCGGTCTCGACGACAAGCGGGGCCATGGCTGTGTCGGAACGCATACAGAAGGTGAAGAAGATTCTTGGGATTTTGTTAGTTAAACAGTGCGTTATGCTTGATCCGAAAGGTGCGCTTTGATGAGTTTCACTTCACAATTATTTACGGATCATCTCCTTTTGTAGACGCGACGCCACTACGCAAAATACCTTTGAACAAGGTTCCTTTTGTCCCGAATAATGAGCCGCTTCTTGGGATTCTAGACAAGTTTCAGGAAGGCAGGAGTCATATGGCTATCGTTAGCAGGTTCAGCGTGGAAAAGGCAAGTCGCACTCTCCCTCAGGTTCAACGTCTGACCCCGGCTGACGACGATACGCTTCCTGACTGGCAGGCTATGAGTGTCAAGAAAGCAGCGAAACGCAGTCTCACACAGCGTCTGCGTATGCATGTTGGGATAGGAGACTCGGACTCGAGCGACGAAGAAAACGAGAGAGAGAAAGATATAGAAAGTGGTGGAAGCGGGAAATTGAGTGGTGTAAAAGAAGCGAAAGAAGCTGAGGCTGAAGAGGTGACGTTGCGCGAAGATGGATTTTTGAAGAAGGACTTTGGGACGCTGGGCCAGACGGTGAAGGTATCGAGGACGAGGAGGAGTAGGAATGGTCGTGTGCACAGGGAGAAGGAAGAGGATGAGGATGATGAGAGTGAGAAGTTTGAGAAGGAGAAGGAGAAAGATAAGGTGGTGTTAGAAGAGCCGAAGAAGACGCCAAGGTCGTCGTTTCAGTTACCGAGGGCGGCAGCGAGTATGGCATCTATGTCAGGGTTGGAGCAGAGTATGCCTGCTGATGCTGTGCTTGGGAAGGAGGGCGCTGAGGAGGTGGGTATCTTTTGAATTTGACTTGCAGATTATGATGATGACGATTTTTTAAATCTAGTTTTTGAAGAATTTTGATCCTGCTGTTATGCCGCTTGGAATTATCACACTGGAAGATGTTTTAGAAGGTACGTATATGCTTTTTCTTTTGTCCCATAAGTTCTGCGGCTGACGACATTGTGTATGTGTGAATAGAACTCATTGGAGAAGAGATTTATGATGAATTCGATCCTCAAGGCGCCCGTGGAGATCCATACCAGGTTCCTCCCAAGGTCGAACCTGCGCTTCCCGTCTACGAACACGAACCTGTGCACGCGGTCCCCAGTGCGAAGCCAGCCACCTTGGCGCCTCTGCATATGCCTACGGCTTTGAAGAGTCTTGGCAGTCTTGGGTTTCTTCGGTCTAGAAGCGCCCCGCCTGTTCCGAGGGATCAGGAAGGGGACGATAACAAGGACAAGGACAAGGACAAGGAGAAAGACAAAGGGAAAGAGAAATTTCCCTTGTCGCCCGCTTTATCTGAGATACCTATGCTATCTGTGCAAGGAAACCAATCGCAACGTCCCGCTCTTTCCCCCGTTCTTCCACCTTCCGTTCACACCGTTCCTGCGCCCGAGGTCGGCAAAGCGGTTACGCATACGGGGGTTGGTATGCCTGTGCCGGGTAACTTGCCTTTGGAGGCTGTGTTGTTTGATCGGAAGAGGAGGATGGGCACGGCAAGTGGGGTGTCATCTACGGCGAGCTCAGGTGTGGGTGCTGCGGGGACTGGGACGGACGCGATGTTGGTACAGAGCACGAGGAGTATCATACACAAGGGGACGAAGTTTAAGAGTACACCGATTGTTGCTGGGGAGTCTATAGATCCGGAGATGAATGGACAGAAAGAGAAGGGGAGGGAGGAGCAGGGAGAGCAGAAGGAGATGTAAAGAGTCTGGGGTTTCCCTCCCTTCGTTTGTGAGGTTTTGCGTCGTCGTAACGGGGGATGGTGGACCATAATCGTCATGTTTTGAAGTTGCTTTCTATGTTTTAACTCGTTATGCAGGATAACATTGAGATTGTAGGTTTTGACACCTGATTCAATTGTACATGTATTACTAGGCGATTGTAAGCTTATCGCATATGATACAGAGTGGGACGGATGATCGGACAGAACACGACTCGCGTGGTACTTTACAGTAGTTAGAACAGAACATAGCTTGTCCCATTGTGTCCTCGCGTCTTTACCTCTGCGAGCCATTTTTCAGAACCACGGTAATAACCGAAGTGAGACAATGTGATACTTAGACAATGTGATACTTATCGTTAAACGCGCGATTGTATATTAACGATACGTTCAAGTCACACCTCTGGTCACGCGTCTTTCATTCTTCTGTGGCATCTTTCTCGAGGGGACGCCATTTCTGTCCTCCTCAAAATGGCAAACCTTTCGCATGCATTGCGCCTTACAACCTTCGGCACCCCTAACTTGCAATGGGTACTGTTGTGATTTTTTGTGAATTCGGTCGTAATTACAATTAACACAGAGATGTACAGTCCTGACAACCCGGAGAAGAAGCAGAAGAGAATGCGCGCAATGCAGTGTGTATCTTACGAAACAGAGAGTCATGGATGCAGTGTGACAGAGAGACGGACCTTCTGTGAGATCTTGTAAGGCGGTCGGTCGTTCCTTAGGGCAGATATGGGATGTATGTGTGCTGATTTACCGCGTTCGCCTCCGAACCTTCCCTTGTAGCAAACCCTTTTGTTCCTATTATTTCTGCCACCACAATCCTCAGTTGCTCAAACTCCCTCATTAACTTCTCTGTTGCCCTCTCCATCCCTCTGTCCGATGGTTCCGGAACAAATGACGCGGTTTTCTTCTTCGTTTTCCTTTTTGCCAACTCCTTCCGTCGTCTTTCTTGCGGTTCTTCATCCCCATCCGACTCACTTGACTCACTTTCATCCTCCAAACCCGGCTCCACGTCTATGCCCATTCCGTCGAACTCAGATTGGAGCCACCGAAGCTGGTCCTCTACCCTTGGAGCATTCGTCTTTTTTTGATTAATCAAAGGTATCTTTCTCCCAATTTTCATCCTCAATCCCTCCGGAATCCCTCTGTAAAAACACAAATTAAGTTCGTTATCCAATATTTGCCTCGGCTCGCGTATTAACGGGTTCGATAGTCGTCTAAACTTCCGGTAATATTCACCGACTTCTTGAATCGAAGTAATACTCCCATTCAACCCATGCTTGTTCGTCCACGCCCTCAATTTTTCCGCGCTCGTTCTCGGAGGCAAGTCGTTCATTCCGTACAAGTCTATCATCATCGTTCTCGCCGCTACCCAGTCGTTTCCCAACAGCTCTGATGCATATTCGATTACACGTCTAACCTTCTTCGAACAATATCTCCGCACGTAACTCGGTAAATGTGCGTAAGTTATCCTGGCTTGGTCCGCATGTTGTTCTAACGAGTCAAGAAAGTCTCGAACCCGGTCCCCGTCAAAGTATGGTGCGTGCTTGTCGTGTGGTATCGGCATCGGTACTACCATGCTGACGTTCACGGCAGCAGATGATCTGCTCGTCAAGGCTGACATGACACTTGCATCGTCTACTCCTCCGCGCCCCGAAGATCCAAAATTTACTTTGCCCGTCATCCCTTCAGTTTCTACAGTTTCTATGCACATGTCGTAATTTCGTTCAAATGAGTTGGCCACTGAGCAGATGTCGATCAAAGGAACGATCTCGAAGCACTACCACGCTGTCTTGGTCACCAATGTATGGCAGGGAGACGGACCTTCTGTCTGTTGTAAGCGGTCGGTCGTTCAATAAGCGAAGTGGGACTTCGTGTGTGTGTCACGGATGGCCTGAGGATTTCGCGGTTACAAGAAAACTCTCAGGTACACGTTGGAGGAGAGAAGAGTCAAGTCACGAAACAGAAAGAGGCGAAATCGCGAAGAATAGGAACAATATCGAGAACTGGAACTGAGAGTGATGCCGAGAACAATGCTGATCAGCCGTCAGACCCAAAGACTATATGCCGAGGATAATGCTGACACCGAGAGTGATCCCAAGAGTGCGGCCGAACAACCGACAAGATGCCGGCCGAGAAAGCTGAGTCAAGAGTAATGCCGAACCTCCGTCAACGATGATCAATCGAGTCTAACAGATCAGCTAGACGAATCTCAAAACCGAGAGACTAGGGGGTTCCAAAAAGCCATCGTATTCTACCTCTGCCACGCCCCTTTTATATTTTTCTACAAACTTCCGAGCCCGCTAATCTATCCTAATTGAGCTCTCGACCGTTGGTCGGTCTCAGAATAAAGTTCATCTATGTATAAATAAACCTTTCCTTCCAGATCGTCGCTCTGCCTTGCCATTGTCGTCATGAACCTTATTTCTGCACTTTTCCCGATCTATCTACATGACTTTCCTTGACCGACTTTTGCAAGAGCTTTCTCCGCTATCTTGGTTTGGTTTTTATACGACCGGGTTGGTTTTTCCTTTTCCTTTTCCTTTTCTCTTGTCTCTTGTCTCTTGTCTCTCTTCGTTTCACGATCGCGACCATGTTTCCAGTGCGACTCTTGTTTTTGATACTCATCTCATGAACCTCGAACATTCCCCAGTTCCATTCTTTAAGCCTTTTCACTCATACCACAGTGGACGTAATTGAAGGCTTTCGGAGCATCGCTGACAGTCTTCTTGTTTTTGTGAGTACTGATGGACATATATTCCTAAATATCTTTTCTAATTCCAACACAGGTTGCACTCTTTTCGGTAGTAGTAACGATCTCTGTAGTTCGAACATCTCAAGTGCTCTAACCAGATAATGTGCAGATTTCTCTCCTTGTTGAAACTAACAGTTATTTAATTGAGAGCTGCCGGGGATAGTAGGGTGGAGAGTTTCTCTTCCTGTTCTGTGCTGCTCCCTCTCTACAATATAGTAAGCAGGCTGTAGACTATAGCTATGCACAGCCATCTCACCCCGAGAAAATTTCTAGATTTTTATCGTGTATTATAGTTTCCTCGTTGCTTTTCGACTCTCCCTTGATATTTTACATCATACACGACATATATTTATAATCTGTACTACATAGGAGCTCTCGTTCGCTTCGGACGAGAGCAAATGGTGCTGCGGCCGTTTGCGCTAATCCTCGACCTTATCTCTTTTCCATCGTGACTCGTATTCCTCCCTTTTGCGTGACCAGCATAGGCAGGAATAAAACATTACCTGCAATCGACCCTGTAACAGGCACGTGACTCAGCTTTTGCAAGGGGGGTCGATTGCAGGTTATGTTTTATTCCTGCCACGCAATGATCCCTCAGGAAATCATCCTGGAAATTATTGATTTCCTGGATACGGACGAAGCGGCGCTGAAAGCATGTAGCCTTGTCTCCTCCTCCATTCGAACCCACTCTCAACGACACCTTTTTCGATCCGTCACTCTTGACCTGTGCAGTCCATATCTCCCCAATCAGGCGTTCATGAGTAACCCTGCTCTTCCAGACTTCGTGCTACACCTTGAACTTGCCTTGGGTTTATGTCCTGTGGATGAGATCTGCGATATCTTATGCCAACTAAACAATGTGCGTGGAGTGTCATTGGAATTATCCATGGGGCCGATTCATGACCCGTTCTATGACTCGGACGATGATGAAAGGACATGGGAGGATTTAGATATCCAAATCAAGGATTCCATCGCACGCATCATCTGCCTCCCTACATGCCAGTATCTTTCTCTCAGCTGCATGGTGTACTTTTCAGTGCAGTTTCTGGCTCGATTAACTCATCTTCGCCACCTTCAAATTTCCCGCTCAAGCTCCTTCTCAAACCTTTCTCGAGATATCAAAGTACCAACGGAGTCTCGTCTTCAGTTATTCCAGGACGAAGGATTCTTGGAGGCCTTGACGATTTTATCTCTGTCAGAGGGCCTGAAAATGACATTGCTTTTGCATTTGTCTTTTGCCCGCCTCCGTGTGTGCCACATATCGCATGTGACCGAAACTGATGGGATACAGGACATGCTTGATATCTGTCCACTGCTTGAAAAGGTTCACCTCGACTTTAGGGCTTCAGCCCCCTCTCTTGACTTCAAATCCTTGAAACACCTGCAGGTCGTGTGCATTAGTGCCGATGGAATTGTTGGCGGATGGCTTGCACAAGCTCTCGCTACTTTGCCGTCCATATCACAGTTAGGCCTATCTGTGCATGAGGATGTCATGACAAAGGAAGAATGGTCCAACATTGACCATATTTTTGCGCAAGGAGGTGATCATGGTAAGAAAGAAGTATTGCCTCGCGTTGTTTGGCACCCAAGGCTCGCTCAGAAGGAGAAATGGTCATCTGTATTAGAGGAGAAACTGCCGCGGTTAGTGGAGAAGGGTATGGCAGTACCTGCTAGCACTCCGAGCTTGGTATTTCTCGGCTCGACGTGGAACCATAACCCAGCTTATGCTTCGGATTGGCCTACGTGTTCAGATTGTTTTCCAAGGTGGTTTCCATCATATTTCGAGGAGGTAGATAGCTAGCTATGGATATATCACCAGAGATATACCACGGTAGACCGTGATGAAAATGATGCAAACACAGTATAAGAAAACGTAACATATTATAGTTTAACGGGGTGGTTTCCATTCACACAAGGTGTATCATGCACCATCCTGGCTCTGCCGGGACGTTTCAGCCTGAGGCTTAGAACAATGTCGTGTTATGTAGTCCTTGATTAAGCTTGATTCATCGAATATAAGAGGCCGAAGTTCCAATCAAGTTTGAAAGATGAGTGTATGTGATCCTGCATTATGTATTTACTATGACGCTATAATGATAATAGCTATTGAAGATACGCCAGTTTCCCTGCGCAACCCTCATTAATCAGTCTTCCAAAGAGTAATGTCGATGAGAGATCATTCTTCGAGACTGCATCGAAAAAGTCTTCGAGCGGCCTAGACTCAACTCGAAGCAGATGCGGCAATGGCTCGATGAAACTACGGGCGTATGTCCTTTGCTGACGCAAGCCACCAGAATGGTTCAGGGTCACGTGTCTGTTACATGACTCGATTATTGAATCCTCACCTCTCCAGGTACAAAAATATACACAATGGTTGGTTACCAACTTTGCATGATGCAGCCCTGTGCAGGCGACTTGAGAGAGTAAGAATCTTGTGATGAGCGAGGGTAAAGTGGGAGCATCACAGGATCAATGATGTCGACGAAATCTTATCTCCACCTCCATTGCCGTACATTCTGAACGCCCCCGAGTTGAAATGCAAAGTGACGGGCAATTGTCTTCTCTTTTTCCCAGAAAGGATCACCTTTTCCTTGTTGAAACTAACCGATCATTTTTATTTTTATTGAGAGCCGCTGGGAATAGGGATGGACGAACGTACACCCTAACTGCAGCTGCAGCAGCTCTCTCTAGGTCCCGAAAGCGGAACAAACACACTTTATAGATGTATGGGTGAATAGACTCTTTTTCACAGTCCCTTGTTCTCTCGTTCGCGTTAGTTATCACCTGCCCAAGTTCGTACACTCTCTTTATATAACTTGGTCTCCGGGATCATCTGATACGGATTCAAAGTAAAAGGCGTATACGGTAAACGTTCCTGGCGGCACCGAAACCCACGCGCGCGTCAATGCGCCAATTCCATCTGTCATCTGACGGACTTGTGAATGGTAAGTAAACTCGGTGATATTATTGATGAGAGTCTCCCATTGATCCTATCCTACCATTGCTCGGTTACCTTCTTCACTAGTTGGACTAGTTCTCTTTGTTTCACGGTCGTCCCGGGGGATCCACTGCTCTCACGGTCCTATTCGACTTTGGATCCTGCCTTGGACATTGTTTCTCGCTGCCGCCTTTATGTTCTATCCAACTGAACTTGTGTTGTGTTATGTTCATACACATGCCGTTATCTCTGGCATATCCTTGCTTACTCGTTGCTCGAGGGGACTGTCACTTGCTAGATGAATATCTGAGATGGTCTCCTTCATCTAAAGAGTATGTTATTTATCGAGTTTAGCCCCTTATCCTCCTCGCAGTATATCCCGAATAGTTATCTTTTCTCTGCAATGAAATATAAATATTCTTTAGCAAGCCTACATGTACATCGAAAAAGGAGATCGTCAAAAAGCAACGAACACTTGCTGCTAAAGAACGGACAAGGGTAGAGTTGATGTTTTAAGGCAGACAGGCAGGGAGACAGGCATCGTGTGTAGGTTCTGGGTTCTGTGGGCGGGTGGGTCACGGTCCCTTGCAACCAACTCTATTTCGATCTGGATCTGGATCTGGCCAGCTGTGACCTTGGAATGGACCGCAAAAAGTTGTTTTCTTGTGGCAAGTGACGCGGGGACGTAGTGCTAGACCTCAATTGTCGTGATTTTTTATGGTTGGATGCCAACTTCGCATGATGCAGCCACTTGAGAAAGTAAGGATCTCGTGATGAGCGAGGGTAAAGTGGGAGCATCATTGATTGACTCACTGGCAGGATCAATGATGTCGACTAAATCTTATCTCCACTACCGTACGTTCTGAATGCCCCCGAGTTGAATGCAAAGTGACGGGCAATTTACCAATGACATCTCTTTTTCCCCGAAAGGATCACCTTTTCCCCGAAAAGGAGCGAGGGTGGCAATAATGATAATGATAAGGCTGGAGTTCCGAGGGACGGGCGGATCTCCCGGAATACTTTAAAGCTGGGGCGGAACTGGCAGAATGGGGCAGAGAGAGAACGGACATGCTACTGCGCCGCTCGCTGTCGTCGGCTGTGACTGTCGGTATCCGGTAAGCCCTCACCACACCTGTGCGTGTTTGTGCTGACGGCGTACGCGTAAATGCAGACGCGAGGACCCGCGAAGGATCTGGGAACGACGCGCGCCTTTGACACCCAAAGGCGTCGCCGAGCTCGTCGAGCGCGGGGTGGCCGTCGAGATCGAGCCCTGCGACCGACGCGTGTTCCGCGACGACGAGTACACCGCCGCGGGCGCCACGCTCGTGCGCACGCTCGCGAATGCGCACGTCGTCCTCGGCATCAAGGAGCCGCCGCTGGACGAGGTGCTCACGAGCGGCGTCCCCCCGCCCCCTGGCTCGTACTGGCATAGGCAAGGCCACGCCGCGGCCCCGCGCACGCATCTCATGTTCTCGCATACCGCCAAAGGACAGCCGTACAACACGCCGTTGCTCGCAAAGTTCGTCGTCCCCAATGGCACGCCCGGCGCTGCGCTGCGCCCGCGGCTCATCGACTACGAGCTCCTGACTGACGAGCACGGCAAGCGCACTGTCGGGTTTGGCTGGTTCGCTGGATGTACGCCCACGCTTCTGTCTCTTTCTATCCATGTAGTTCTGACTTTTTTTTGTGGGACAGTCGCGGGGGTGCTCGAGTCGCTGGCATCAATGGCACAATCGCATCTCGAGAAAGGCATCGCCACGCCCTTCCTCGTTCGTTTGCCCCTTTGACTTCCATCCACTAGCTGACACACACACAGGCAACACCACGTCCGCACACGCACCGCACGCTCCAAAGCATCCGCGCCGCCCTCCGCGCAATCGGCGACCAAATCGCCCAACACGGTGTCCCCCCCACCCTCGGCCCCCTTGTCATCGGCCTCACCGGGTAAAAAGCCACACACACACACACATCCTCTGGGCGACACGGCTGACCACTTTACGCACGCAGGAACGGAAACGTCGCGCGCGGATGCCTCGACATCCTCTCTGAACTCCCGCTCGAACGAGTCTCGATCCCCGATCTCCACGCACTCGTCACGGACCCCAGTACACCCCTGAACAAGGTCCGTCCCTCTCATGATGGTCCCATCCCATACAAACACCACTAACCAACAACCCCCCC
>QGOA01010329.1:0-10219 GCA_003313075.1 Termitomyces sp. MG16
GTGCCCGCTGCAAGGTTGATGCGCAGGGACTCGTATTTTACAACGGACGCGTACGTTGCAAAATAGTCCACCCCCGGGATCTGCGAGAAGCCCTTGGCGACGAGTCTTGCCTTGCGGCCCACCACTGATCCATCGGCGCCGAATTTCAGGGCGTAGGTCCATCTGTTCTTCATGGTCCTCGCCCCTGCCGGCCGTGGCACGAGTCGCCAGACTTCGCGTTCCCGCATGCATGCCATCTCGGCGTCCATGGGCGCTCTCCACAGGTCCGGGCGCGTCATGGCCTCGGAGTACGACTTGGGGACCCAGAGATCGTCGTTCTCCAGCGCACGTGCAGATAGGGCACCAGGTATGCCATGGTAGGTCTCCTCCTCGCTTTTGGGCTCAGTGTCGCTGTCAGGGGTGGACGGGTCTGTTGGTGGCGACGTACGGGTAGTCGTTGCGGTTGCGTTCCGTGCCGCCAGTCAGCTTGATCGATGTATTTCGGGTGCTTGTTGGTGGGCGGCAATCTGGGTCAGCGATCTGGCCGCGTCTGAGGTTGTGTCAGGGGCCGTCGGAGTGGCGTCGGCTGCGTGTGCAGGCTCGTTGGCCGATACCGTTTCGTTGTCGCTAGTGGTGCCGAGAATCTCGTGGAGATCTGCCGGGGTGTCATCAGACATGGTTGGCGTCATGCGGTGCCCCCCTGCCTCCTCGAATATGACGTCACGAGAACGAGTCATGCGGCCGGTAGATCGATCAAGGAGCTTGTAATCGCCCTTTTCAAAATACCCAACCAAGACACACTTGACTGACCTGGCATCCAGCTTACTGGCTCCGTCCTCACGGGGCACTTTCGCATATGCGACACATCCGAAGGGGCGTAGGTACGAGACATCTGGCCTGCGCCCTGTGCGAATCTCGAACGGCGTTTTCCCAGGGTGACGAGAACTAGGTATGACGTCCAAGACATGTATCGCAGTTGACGTGGCCTCGCCCCAGTAGTGCACGGGGAGTCGGGAGTCGGCAAGCATGCTGCGTGCGAGATCCAGGATCGTCCGGTTACGCCGTTCAACAACACCGTTGGCTGCAGAGGAGTGAGGTGGGGTGGTCTCGTGGTCGATACCACGCTTTCTGCAGTATGCAGCCCACAGGTCGTTGTCGAACTCCTTTCCCCCGTCTGTTCGTATGCACTTGACTCGCAGGCCATACTGTGTCTCGACTCGCGTGTCAAACGACTCCAGGCATGCAACTGTTGTTTCCTTGGCCTTATTCGCCAGGTACCACGCCTCGCATCCGGCACCGCCCTGGTCTGTTGCCACTAGCATGAGGGATTTGCCGCCCGAGGTATGCACGCGCGCGGGCCCCCATATGTCAAAAGCCACGCGTTCGAACGGCCGCGACTCTGGCACAACAATCGTGTCAAAAGGACGGCGGGACTGTTTTCCCATGATGCAGTCTTCACACCGTCCATTTGTGGCAAAGGTCATTATGCTTAGTCCATCGACTACGTCATGCTTAGCCATGTCACGTATCGTCCCCTCGCTGATGTGGGCTAGTCTACGGTGCCAGGTCTCGAGGTCGGTTGGGCGGTTCAGCGATCGCGCACTCAGGGCCGCGGGAGGTGAGGTGACGAAGTCGACACGGAACATGGTGCCGTCCATGGGGCATGTCATAAATGGTTTGCCGTTAGGTGCGTGAAGTGTAGCTCCCTCGGTGTCAATGCCCAGTCTGACTCCCTTTCGTACCAGCGAGCCAATGGATATGAGGTTGTGGGCTAGTTCGGGTGCATGCAGGGCGTTCTCAAAGGTGATTTCGATTGTTTCGCCGCCGAACTTGACCCATTTTCGTACCTTCCCGCAGCCCACCACTTTGAATGGTCCGTTTGCTGCCAAGCCAGTCCTGCTATTGCTATCAGGTGGGCCGTATGTGGCGAAGTCTGCCCGATCGACGAAGAAGTGTCGGCTCACCGCGGAGTCTGCGTATGTGGTTCGACCGTTCTCGGGAGCGCCGCATGTCAGGGTTGAAAATGCGAGGCACTTGGGGTTGTCAGAGTTTGTTGCCGAGGTCAGGGTCGAGTTGGCCTGTGGCGCTGCATTGTTTGGGCTGGGCGTGGCGTTGCAGTTGGCTTGTGTCATGGGTGTCCCCTTGCTTTTCTTCCACCAGTCTGGGAACTGACCTTCCATGCCACCGCCTTTGCAGAAGCATTTGTCAGCTGTGTGGCCGGTCCGTCCGCAGTTGGGGTTAGAGCATACAGGCCTACTGCCGTTGTTCTGTCTCCCTGTCTGGGCTACGAGTGCTTGAGCAGTTTTTGCCGGGGCTATGGCAGGTGTGCCGTGGAGTAGGAGGGCGTGTGTTGTGAGGCGAGTTATCACCGCTGTCGACGTCTTTTCCTCCAGTAGTGCGCCGGTGATTGCGGCCCATGACGTTGGCATCGACTTTATAATGTAGGCTCGGAACCGCCTATCATCGATGGCTGCACCCTGGTCGTTGGCTTTGGACCATGCCGTACGCATCAGCCGGAAGTGTACTTCGATGCTGGTTCCATCGACATATTTGATAGCGTTGAGTTCCTCCTCGGCGTGGATCAGGCCGAGGTCTGATTTGGCATCATGCAGCATGGTGAGGGACTCCCAGGCTTCAGCGGCAGTGCCGTTCATTTTTACACCCGCTCCGATGGGGTTGATGACGTTGAGTATCACCATGCTCCTCGCATAGGCGTCGCGTTGCTGCCATTCGTTGGCGGTGGGATTGGTCGCGCCCCACCACGACGTTTCCGTTGTGGGGGGGGGCGTTGCGGCGCCCCGCTCTCTCCTTTTACGTCTTCCTTGGGGAGTGGATTTACGATTTTCCCCGTCAAGTAGTCCAGTAGGCCGCGGCCACGGGCGGCTTCAGTTATCATCGTCTTGAACGATACCCAGTTCGATCCATCGAACCTTTCCTCTGCAGGGAGTAGGAATAATGAAGGATTTTGGGACATTTTTCAGTCGTGTCAGTGGTTCGGTGTGCGATAGTAAGATTTTCGTGAGTCGTTTTCTGGGTTTACTGAGTGGCGACGGGGCCCATAACCTGTTGGACACAAGACTCAGTCGGTGTGATAACGACTTATATTAGTCTGCAGTTACCTGTTGGACACAAGACTAATATATGTATCGTTAGATATATGTTACTCTATTTGTATAATTGGGGACATACCTCAGTCGGTGTGATAACGACTGAGGTTTGTCCGGCATCCGGTTTCCGATATGTTAAGTGGAACTGTATAGTTCCTTTTCTTCCGTCTCTTCCCTCTGCGATGCACCAACGTCACGTGGGCTCGACGCGTCCCGCGATCCCTGTG
This sequence comes from Termitomyces sp. MG16, assembly GCA_003313075.1. Classification (NCBI taxonomy): domain Eukaryota; kingdom Fungi; phylum Basidiomycota; class Agaricomycetes; order Agaricales; family Lyophyllaceae; genus Termitomyces; species Termitomyces sp. MG16. The sequence goes on from QGOA01010329.1 coordinate 3,314, forward strand.
CAACAACAACAAATTTAGTATCTCGGGAACAAGAATCTTCAACTTTAGATTAGAACTTGGCACATCTGATTGCAAGTATAGGCCGTTGTGAGCAAGGTGGGCTAGAGGTATCTCAGAAGAACAGTCTTGCATATAAAGGTCTCTTCGATAGCGCTTCTCCTTTGGCACATACAGCCCGAGATGATGGTTTGCCAAGTAGTCAGTTGGGTACGAATGCCAAGATAGACTGAACTGAGAGGCACGTCACATGTCCTGCATTCATTCAGCCAGTCTCCGTGAACTGCAAAAACGGTGATCCAGACACTGGAACTAAAAGTGCGTCACATGTCCTCGCACCCATTTAGCAAGCCTCCAGGGCTCCGTGAACTTCAAAGGCATTAATTCCGACAAACTGCCGAAGAAGCAAGCGATATCCACTGGATGACAACTGCAGATACATTAAGTAAGTTCCATAAAAGTGTCAATAACTCACTATGAAAATAAACAAACCAATGGACATTCTACAAGCGCACCGCTCACACCCGCAAGGCGACTTTTAACGCGCTGAACCCGTTACCTCTTGGAATGAGACGGGGCACACATTTTCACCAAACAGTCCTCTATGAGCTGTTCTGCCGTTGTAAATTTCCCTACAAGAATGAATAAGAAGAACCTTGACTGATTCCTGTAGTACATGCCGCCTATGTCGTTTTCAGTCGTCGCTAGCCGACCGCACTCGTTAAATCAACACCCCGCCCTCCCATCTTCGCTGTATGCGTCTGCGTCCACGTACAAGCAGACACACCCCACTGCCTTCCCATACGTCTATCTTCTGTCACGTCACGGAGCGTGTCTACGGGAGCGATTCTGCGACTTGTGCATGCCCCGGAGACTCCTTTTACTCGAGGCTCGGCTTCAGACTCCACAAGCGTACATGTAAGAAATTTTAAGACATTCGATGAGACCGGGAGTAGAACCCTTTTGACGCAGTCCATGTGTCAAAAACTCATTTTTGAACATAGACAAAGATAGGAAGCACAGCAAAGAATGGCATGAAAGAGACGAGGGTGCTATCAGTTTGCGTTCAGCACAAAAGGATTTCCTAGACCTCCTGTTATAAACGTTATCTTCGTTTCTGAAGTCCAGCATAAGGGGTCACATGACTGCAAAGAACCTGCTGGCCCAATGACGTTCATGGCCAGTCAAACGCTCTGTGTCGCCAGTCCCAGAATCATGCATTCCACCCGAAAAGAAACAGAAACAAAAGATGATGGATGAGATACACGAGAATGATTAGAGAATGAATTTCCTTTATCCCCTTCTGGCAGAGTAACCAGTCCTTTTCGAGCTTTCGTCTATGGTTACAATAGCAGAAAAACTCCGGTAAAGATCAGAGGAGTTTCAACACGTGTGAGATCATTTGTACAACGAAGATTACCTGACAAAACCAGACTTACAATGCCTTATCACAACCCAGATGTGGAGAGATTTACGAGATTATGGTGTGTCCATCTGTATTGTAAGTATTAATCGATAATCTTTTAGCCTGAGAGATTCTTTGCTTTAAATTACTTGGATCATCAATGGGAACATGGTAAGTCTATCTGTACTGTAAATAACAATCTTTTGGCCTTAGATATTCCTAGGTTTAAATTCTTTGGAATATCCTCGACTAATCTGTCGTTACTTTGACTCTAAATCAGTAACCCAGGTCAAAGGTATGTACCTTAGATCAGGTAACGAAGTTTTTCTGAGATTTTAGGTTTTCCCCCGGCAGGAAAAGAGGCGTATTTTCACCTATCTATGCAAGGCTCCCAGAATGATGTGGTGCGAAGATGTGATTTGTTCTTGTCCGCAGTCTTCAAGTACACGAAAGTCGCTAGCAGCCAACGTTTATGTTTCTCTTGATCAACTGGTTCATGCTCTGTGAACAAGGCCATTTCAGAAGTGGATTTTATTGCAGGATTTTGACCATGGCCTCAAGCCTACCTAAAGCCCCAGAATATGCGCTCGTAAGTACTCCATCTATTACATTCATCACGATTCCCTCACTGTACGATATAGAAAAGACTGTTTTTGTGTTGCTACTGCAGTGAATTATATATGTTCGCTCCTTTCGAGAGGTTGCAATGTGACTTGGTTTACCGGTTACCTCTTGGGATTAGACCGAGCACACATTTCCACCAAACAGTCCTCTATGAGCTGTTCTGCCGTTGTAAATTTCCCTACAAGAATGAAATAAGAAGAACCTTGACTGATTCCTGTAGTACATGCCGCCTATGTCGTTTTCAGTCGTCGCTAGCCGACCGCACTCGTTAAATCCACACCCCGCCCTCCCATCTTCGCTGTATGCGTCTGCGTCCACGTACAAGCAGACACTCCCCACTGCCTTCCCATACGTCTATCTTCTGTCACGTCACGGCGCGTGTCTACGGGAGCGATTCTGCGACTTGTGCATGCCCGGGAGAGTCTCCAAGGAGCTCTCCCACTCTGTAAGCTGATTCCCTCTATCAATTACTAGCAGGCTTTTATATCTATACAGTAGTATCTCACGGCCCTCGATCGGCTATCGATCATTCAGAACCGCACCTACGCTACAAGAAACCGCTGCCTTCCCCGGCCAGCCGTCGACAAGGCTACGATGATGCGTAGAATAGATTTCAAGGACTGAAAGTTGGTGAGGACACCCGGGCGGCGAGTCATTTACTTATCTTTATCTACTAGATACATGACGACTGTTAAGCAGTGCTTCGGCCGTTACTGGCGTGAGATCTGTTGAGACGATTGTTTGCGTCTCGCGCAATCACTTCGAAGCTGTTTTAGACCCTAAAACTCGCGGATAGTTTACGGCACCGTGAGTCTTTTTCTTCAGTCAACAGGTGAAACGTTGATCACTAGCACTGCGTGTGCTACAATACAGGAAACACGATCAATACTTGCCTGGTTCCACAGCATTCAGCTCCACAGGCCACGAACGAATACCTGAAAAATCATCTTCTCCAAGGTCCCTTCCACGTTCGGATCTTTCGCTATCATTGTACGTCATTGACTTGTACAGCCCCACGATGTTTTTCCTTTTTTTTTCTCATCATCATTGGTCCACATCTCTTTCTGACGTCAACAAGTGTCAATGTGCAAATCCCTGCGTCTCCTAAATGTCAAATGTCAAATGTCATTTGACGTCACTACCCCGCCATGGCCAGGGGGGCCAGGGGGCCAGGGGTCACCCCACAATTCACGAATCACGAATCACAAATCACGAATTACGCACGTACATACATGTCGTACGTACGTCGTACGTCGAAATGATAATATAATGAATGACCTTGTCATCAAATTTAAAGAAACATCCGTCATAAACCATGTGGTTCGACAGTTTTTGGCTCTTGGCGCCCATCCGGCATTCCAAGGTACGTACATACACATGTCCCTAACACGAGGGAAACTATGTAAAAAACTAAATTTATCTACGTGTGCATGTTCATGTGCGCGTGCGTATACGTAGTCGTGGGTCGTGAAAATAATCTATCAAAGATTAATTGTCAGGTAACACTTCGACTCGACCTTGTGCGTAAGCTTGAAAGGGGACACCAAACATCAATTCTCGGCGTCCCCCTGTTCTTGTCATTTATTCAACACATCCACACCAGACAGACGCTTCGTGGTCAATTTTTGCAGAGGGATGGAGAACATATATAAATAACCCACCTCATCTGTTCATCTCGCTCTCATCTGTCCACACCTCGTGGTTCGTCTACTCAATTGATTCGAATCGAATCAAATCGCTACACAGAACTATCCCCTGTTGGCAAGTCCCTTCCTGCCCCATCCGTGCACCGGTTTCGGACTCGGAACGAATATATGTAGTACATCTCTCTCGCGCATGCTTACAATTGTGAAAGGGGGGGATAATCAAGGCACGGAAGTTTATGTCTGCAAAGGGAAGTGACGGCGGATACACTTCCCCATTGTGTCTCAGCATATGAGAGCCAGAAGAAATATGTGATATGATATTGTGTGCACACACAAGAGTCTACATAACTAGAGATACATATATTTCAGGTACTAGCCCCAAGCATAGTCTGAATCGCGGATGAATCGTTCAACGACGGACAAGATAACACTGAAAAAGAAATACGGCGAGGAAAAAGTTCGCCAGCGTCTAATGAATGTCAAAAAGTGAGAGATATCACCAAAAAAAATAATGGGAACGTCCCAACTTCCCGCCAATCCTATCCCCTCCTCCCCTCGCCGCCATCCCCTCCAACAACCCTCCTCTTACTCTCCGGCTCCCCCCGCGTCGCACTCGACAACTCCCTCTTCATCCTCGGCTTGACCATTTCCAGCCTCTCCTCCCGGGCCCCACGTGCTGGCCCCACCAACGAACTTGCCGATGTCCTCGACGACCCCGAACTTTCCGAAGAACCAGGCCTCGACACGCGCCGACGCGCAGAAGTCAAGGCCGCACGGTCGTGTTCGGTGTCCACCACGCTCGGACGTGGTTTAGAAGGCGGCGGTCGAAGGACTGTCTCTGTCTCCCGTGCGCGCGCGAGAACAGCTTGACGGTACCTCAAGAGATCGTCAGACTGTTGTGTCTGCAACGCGTATCGAGGCTCGTGGAATGGAATCTGCGACGAGCTCGAGCGCTTGTCTTGTGCATGAGCAGAGGGATGGTATTCGCTGGCGGTGTGTCCGATGCTGAAGGTGGGCACCGACGCTCTACGACTCGGGAGCTGGTTGTGAGGCTGCTCGCCGATGGGTGTGCTACGCATGAATGCGCGCCAGAGATCCGCGTCGCCTTCGGTGGTGCTGGTGGGACGTGGAGGCATCGGCGTGTCATTAGGATCGGTGAGGACTGTCCTCTGCGTGCTATTGTCAACATCGGAAAAGAAGGATGGGGCATTGGGGACAAGAAGGGTGGAATCGTCAATGGATAAAGCACCGAATGCTGATTCGTCGATATCCTTGCGGTTTTTGGAGAGAGCAGCCGAGGTAGGATGGATGATGTTCGCGGCGTCGTGGAAGGACGAAGATGAATGAAAGGCCACTTGGGGTGAGAATGGTGAAGCAGTGGGGTCGATAATTGTAGAATGTGAAAAAGGTGCGCCCTGTAAAAATGGGTAATTGAACTCGTGAAACAAAAGAGAGTGACTCACGGAGCTATTGAAAGCTCCCGTCTCCTGCGCTGATGCCGCTGGCAAGGGCAGGTGAATTTCGGAGGCGGTCGACGAAGGGATCGAACTGGTGCTCCCATCGCTGAAGTCCAAGTCGACTTCGAACTCGTATTTCGGCCGTGGGATCGAGTGGCGGAAGGGTATGGAGATATCGTTCGGTAAATACTGGCGTAACTGTTGGTGGCGATGTATCTGTTCTGACACAGAGGGTGATGAATACACAGAATTTAAATACATGAGAAATAAAGCAAACCTTGATTGAAACGAGACTGATCCCAAGTGGATGGTGCAGCGGCACTTGCCCAGGAGTGTGGCAGGGCAGGGCTGGTTCCGACTTGTTCATTGGTTCGTTTCAATAGGTCGGAGCGTGCCCGATAGCGAGAAGTAAAATCACTTGGTTCGCCGGTGGAGACTGGCTGGGCAAGAGCGTTGTCGGAGTAGATTGGAGGAAACATAAAAGAGTCGGAAAAGAGATTTTCTCCCATAGAAGGAACAGCCAACGGAGGAAGAAAGTCACTCCGGGAGGCAGAAGACGTCGAGAGATCTGCCTGGGGATGATCGTGGCCGGGCCCAAGGGGGGCTGTCTGGCGATGGAACTTTATAAACGTGCAGCGTAGTTTGCGTTGACTGCATTTTCCTGCAAGTTTGTTAGCGACCATTTGAAAAGGACAGAAAAGGAGATTTACCACAAGGATTGGCGCCGTCGCACGGGAGGCTGTGCTGGACGCACTGATCACATGCCTGCTTTGAGGTTGTGGCGCGAGAAGTGGAGGCAGAGCCCTTCCTTCTGGGGCCAGGGGGCGGGAGAAGGGGTTTCTCGTGGGCGTGACACTTGTTGACGTGTCGAGCGAGGAGATCGCTGGAAGACAGGCTGAGCGGCGGCAATTGACGAAAAAAGAAAACAAACCTGCGGGCGAACTGATCGCCGCAGAACTGGCATTTGTAGGGACGGTCGCCAGTGTCTGGAGGATCGTCAGCGCCCAAATTGGGAGAAACGCGGTGGAGCTGGACGGCCCCACCGCGACAAGTGAGACATGCTTACGCGATCGCATGTGGCGGGCGACGTGTTGTGGGCGAGTGAACGTCGACTGGCATACTGGACACTTGTGCTCGCCCCCCATCGTTCTGTGAAACCAGTCCAACACACATCGCCTCCCTCTATATCCTCGTCAAACTACGTCATTTCCCACGCCCGTACGCATGACAACACACATCAAATCTCCAGATTTGCCCTCCTCGTCCCTGTCCCTCCCCCTTCGCTGCACACTCGTCTTGCTGTCTCTGCTGTTGTGTCACAGACTCCCTCGTTCTCTCCTCGCGCCTCGTTCCACCGCCCAGACCACCACCGCCCGCCGAAACGGACAAGAATCGTCTGAAGCGAACAACATGACGTCATGCAAAAATTGAGGGTGCAAAGTATATTTGGGCATGTCCCTTTCTTTCCGATCCATCAGCCATGCCAGAACCATCTTCCCAAGCACGGTGTCTTGCGTATTTCCCGTGTTTCTTCTGCTTTTGAAAGACCATATTGACAATGGATGCGATGACCTCATCTTTAAATTTGTGAAAGTACACGTCTCAATCAACTCGACTGACGTAGCAATTGTCAAGCGTGTATTCGACGTCCCAATCTCCATTCAGGAAGAATTGTAGGGATGACGTGATCTAACCCTCAGATTGGTTCTTTCCGCAGCAGGCATCATTCGCACACGTCTGGAGAAGAATAAAACAAACAACACCACGCTCGGAATCT
>QGOA01010340.1:0-20582 GCA_003313075.1 Termitomyces sp. MG16
GTGATACACCAGGTACTTTACAAGAAAAGTGTATTAATTAATGGTGTCGGTCCCAATCCCCAGGCGGTCCCCGCCCACCCATTCCTCGTCTACGGCTCATACCCCGATCATCTCTTCCTGAAGTCAAGACGAGATGCTTGTCGACAAGCTATAGATCAAATAGGTCAGGACTATCAAGCGGGTCAAACTATGAGGTCCTACGTCGTTCAAAATATTAGTCGATTTCGTAAGCGAAGATAACACAGCGGTCAACTGCACGTCGGCGTATTCCTTGCAAGTGGCATAAAAATATTGTAGCAGTGGAAGATGTAAATGTAGACGTACCGTTGAGAACTCATCGCGGAAAGCTTTGTTTTCAGTGGCAGGCAACGATGCTATCAGCGCCGAGAGAGCGCGCAGTGTGGCGTGATCTTTTTGAGCTTGGCCTTGGATTCAAGCCATTAAATCAAAATAAACAGGCAAAATATGAGAACCATACCAGAGATAACATCCGTAACGTATTTAACGAGTACCAATATGCGCTCGTGAAGCATCTTAACGGCAGACCGCTGCGTTTGCAGATGTGACTCTACTGTGGCGTCGATCTCAGTCGCCGATTCGAAAATGGTAAGAAATGACAATATGCCATACAGCTTGTGCCGGTTCCCCCTCCTCGCGCTGTCCAATCTACTGCGATTCGTTCTGCTTCACCAGTTTCCACTTTGTATGGTACCTCAATGAAGACTGGTCGCGATGTACGTTCTTTAATCTCCACTGATGGTTCGTACGCCTTGAATGGTAGTGGTTGAGAGTTTATCGAAGTAGAAGCCATGTCATTGTTATGCTGGAGCACCAGCAAGAGTGGCGTTGAACAAAAGCCCGTGAACTATGGGATTGCATGAGTAGGACGATGGAAGCCAGTAGGAGAAGAACGCGCTTGGTCATGGAGCGCAATGTGACGGTTTGTTGGGAATGCTGTAACAGTGTACCAGCCAATAAACTCTAACGAGGGAAATACTTGCTTGTCTGTGGCAACGATCTCTTCCAGTTAGTTGCAAGTGATAATGAATGCGTGCACATACTCACACTGGTCGCGTCGAGAGACAAGGAATTCTAAATCAACGGATTCTCCATCGTCTTTAACGGCAAGTTCAAAGGTAGTAACGATCTCCACTTCTCGACCAATCTGGGTTCCCAAAAGCCCACCAAGGACTGGCCAGCCCGTCAGCTTAACGTTGTGACGTTGAATAAGGAACACACCAAAGGGAGAGTGAGTGTTCTGTTGTAACTTTAGTCGCGTGAGATGTTCAGAAATGTTGAGGATCGGGAGCGGGTGTCTGATCGATGTTTCTTCAATAAAGAGGATGAAACACGATGAGATACTCACAAGGATAAAGTCAGCCCTGAAGTCGCTGTGGAAGCTAGGACTACAGAAACTTCATCGGTGTCCATGGCACTCATAATGAATAAATGAATATGCTCAAAATTATAATATCTTTCACAAGCGTGACCGGGGAGAGTTTGAGATACACGTGATATGATGTAAATATTGTTTGAGCGCTACCTATTCCCCGCATTTATTGAGATAACCTGAACGAAGACAATACAGTACATCAGATGCCAATGGAAAACCTCAAGTGATAATAGCTTATACGAGATAGACGATAACTAGTAATGACAGATGATGAAAACATTGTGAACCACCAAAGTAGATGCCATGTAAATACCGATAGCTGGGTTGTAAATGGCGAGCAAACAATTCATGTATGGCTGACACCTGTGCCGAGCAGCTGCTCTCGCCAATGATGGGATTTTTTCTTGACTTGTGACTGTGGCGACTGTTTTCGTTCCTCGTCACCATAATCATTCCGACCGCGATTGGGTGTTCTCTGAACATTGAGTTTGACTCTATGCCAGAGACCTTGCCGGGAATGTGTCGAGGACGACGAGGACGACAGAGAAGATGAAGGAGACGACGGAGAAAAAGTTGTCTGCGGAGCTAGCTTCCGTACATCTTTTGGAGTTTGCATTCTACTGGTGATGGCAGACGATGGACTAGACTCGCTTTTAGTAGATGCTGACGTCGAGCTCGACAGCACAGGATCGGAGGTGAAACCAGAATCCGATGGCGTGGACGAAGGTGTCGATGAGTCGTCCGATACCTCTTGCGTTGCGTTGTCATCCAGATCGTTAGTCGGAGTAGCCCATGAAAACTCCTTTGAGTGCTGGAGAGAAGCTCCTCCATATCGAAATGAACCTCCATCGATCTCAAAGACGCCATTGCATTCCTTAGCCAGAGCTGGGTCTTCTGCAGTCAGGTGTCGCGGTAACCCCGGGTGGACTGTCATTGTAGCGAAATCCCAAGATTCAAATGACTGCATGGTCACTGAATTGTTGAGGACCCTGCGTTCCTGACGCTGCGTCAATGGAGGGAGATCCTCTATCAGACCGTTAGAAAAAGACCATGCGGTAAGTGAAGGGATGGCATACTAAGGATAGTCCGAACTAAATAAGACTTTTTCTTGGCTCCCCTGAAGAAAGGAGTCTCCAATAAGTCTTGTGTCGTGGGGCTGGAACATGTCCTATCAGAAAAGAGCTTATGCACAACGTGAAGGATGACCACCGTTTGGAAGGATCTTTGACCAAGCAGCTTTCCACTATCTCCTTGAAAGCGCGAGAATACTTGTATGTGCCTCCATCGCGGTCAAGCGTTGGTGGGTCATCCTGAATTCTGATTTTTTATGAGGTCAGCTCTGACAGGAGTAAGTCGTATTAAGTGACAAACGTTCTCATGAGAACCCGTTGTGGTGTTTCCCTTGATCGCGGCGGACGCCCCTGAGTCAACTCCAGAGCTGTGATACCGAAGCTCCATATATCGGCAGAAGTATCATACTGGTGGCCTTGTATAAGCTCAGGAGCCATCCAACATGGCTAAGATTCGCCATCAGCATGCGTTGAGTTACGATGAGTAATTACGTACTGTGCCGACAAAGGACTTTCGTTTCCCAATTCTTGGTCGTTCTGGCAGTTGTGGAGTATGATCAAATAGTAATACTCTCTTGGAGGTCGGAGAAACATTATAGTTGGGTCGAGATATCGTGGCAGACACAGAGACACTCGGTGTTTTTGACGACGAAGAGCGCTGGGATGGATCTTCTGCCAAGTCTGCCGCAACACCGAGATCACCCAAAAGAACGGTTCCATCGTCATCAATGAGCAGATTAGCAGCTTTTATGTCTCGATGAATAAAGCCGTTAGTGTGAAGGTAACTGCATGGAAAATAAACACAAATGCCACGTTTTTCAACAAGTCTACTCACTTCAGTCCTTGTAGAGCCTGTCGCAGAATGCAGCGAATAACTTCCTCTTCCATTCCGCCCGGCCATCCGTAGCGCATAACGTCAGCTGCACTGCCCTTGTTCATCAGACGTAATGCGATATGGAGTTTGTGGCCGTTAATCCAGGAACCACGAACACGTAAGACGTTTGGATGTTTAGACAACGACATCAGAGTAGTCTCTCGCTGAAGGAGGGCAAGTGAACGTGGAGGCAGTGAATCAAGATCAAGAACTTTGAGAGCACAAGGAATGGACGCTGGCAAGGGTGCGTTGGGCCAAGGTACTGGCGGCTGATAAGCTGCAGCATATACAATCGAAGAAGCTCCGAATCCAATCGGTGAACCAATGACATAGTCAGCTTCATTGTCACTTGCGATGATTCATGAGTATTTCGACAGTGACGAAGCAGAAAGCGCTGATAACTTCTTACCTGTACATTTGCCATTCGTCTTCCACAGCACCGATGAAACTACCCGACTGCAAAAGCACGGGGTGAGGTGATCTGGAAGCCATGTTCTTATAAAGGGGTTTCTAGGAATAGGTGGGAAAGCGTAATAACGTATATAGCAACCAGATCCAGTCTGGAAGTTGCGATTATATAGAAAAGCAAAGCGAAAGGAAATTGCGAGGAAACAAGACCGGTAAGGTACACCTGAGGTAGCGTAAAGAGTTCAGGACCCCTCGGACCTTTGACCTAAGTCGATCGGGTAAATGACTGCAAATACCGATATATACACGATCATTTATGCGGTGGGCAATGTCTGGGGCGAACTCCCATGGACGCGTCAGATAGAAGCCATAATGTGCGATTCAAACACCATACCTGCTGATCAAGCGGTCTGTGTCACCTGCTCTCGTTTTCAAATCATCAACACACTTGTGCAGGGCCGTTACTCATCAAAAAAAGCACGTCATGAATGATCTATACCTGATAAATAGCGAATTATACCATGGTCTAAGGTAGGCGAAATTCCACGTATGACATTGCATGGAAGTAGGCCTTACTTCTCCCAGCTTTTCTCATTGAGCATATAAATGAACACTACTATTTACTGTCACTTGCCAGGCGTCCTATTCATTATCAGTCTACGTTGTTTTTTTGATGTCCATGTTTCTCGCCATTCAGTTGCTCGAACATAGGCACTAAATCAAGTACCCGGTAACTATGCCAATTGCCTTAACAATAATGAGTTACCTCTTATTTTACACTGCGGAAGGAATTCTCAAATTTATAACTAAACAGTGCTCTCAGACCACGGAAAGGCTTGAGGGGTTTTAAAAGCTCCAGTTCCATTATTCCGCACTTGTTAATTATGATTACGGACAGTGTTTTCAAGCAAAACCCTTGAACAACCGTGGACAAAAATATTTGTTCTAAATCGACCCTACACACAGAGTCAAAGTGGAAGGAATCACAATGCTATAAGAGTGCGTTGAGGTCTATCATCCGAGGGGATGAGCAGGAACGGGACATCCTCGTGAAGTCAAGTCCAGACACCCTTCTATGCTCTTCCTTTTGCATGAATGTCTTGCCGTCGAATGTCAACTAGGTATTGTACATATTAATCGCCGCATCCTAGGAGCCAGTAAAGGAACGTGAGTTAGGTATCTTCATGGTTGCAGCTGAGTGCTTGTGCGATTGCTCTCCCGATGTAGGGGCAAGACAAAACACGAAAGACCAGGAAGTCGCTATTCGCCTGACTGTTAGGGCTGGGGTTTGCGATACTTGGACACGATTGCCGCCTCGGCTGATATTTGACGAGGAAGGAACTGGGAAGTTATTCAGAGTTAATACTGATGCACGAATGAATCCAAAGATGAAGTCAAGTAATGCATCCAGCAACAGCAAACGTCTAGCTGGTATGTAGGACGCAAGATTGCTTAACTAACAATACGGGGATCGTAAAAATGTGACCCGGATGTCACAGTTCCTTTTGCGAGGAACACCACTTTATTTATACTTTATTCCTGTCCACCCTTTATAGTCCCGCCGTTTCACAGTACTCCTTGCACTTTCGATTCTCCGGTGCATTGTACATGGCTCCGGAGAAACATTGTGCCAAGTATCAATACGTTGTCACCCCAAACGGTCCCAAGATTCTTCCCGTTCTCGAGCAGTCAAGCAAAGAGGAAGAAAGCCCGGCAGATTATAACGCCGGAGGTTATTTGCAGGTTAAAGTTGGTGACACATTCAAGAGCGGTCGTTATCGAGTAGTGAGGAAACTCGGGTGCGTGGATATAATGGGTGTGAAATGGAGCTTTGACTGATTTCACGCGATTTCTTCGCAATTTAAGTTGGGGTCATTTTTCTACTGTTTGGCTAGTAAAGGACACGCAGTAAGCACTTTCATAATCTGTTCTATGTCCGGGATGTCTCATCGCCTGCTTTCTAGAGAGCATTGTCATTCCGCACTGAAAGTCGTCAAATCTGCTGGACGATACGCCGAAACTGCTCGAGATGAAATTAAACTCCTGTCTCGAGTTGCTTCTGTCTCTCCAACACATCCTGGACGCCTACACATAGTCTCCTTTCTCGACTCATTCGTTACACAAGGCCCTGAGTCATCTCACGTTTGCATCGTATTTGAGCCTCTGGGTGAAAATTTGCTAGGACTCATCGAGAGGAACAAGAAGAAAGGGGTTCCGAAGGCACTTATCAGAGTCATTGCAAAGCAAGTTCTTCTTGGACTACAGTACCTTCATGATGAATGTAATCTCATCCATACTGATATCAAACCGGAAAACATATGTAAGTCTTCCTCTTCGTTTGTTTTTCGTCCTTCCCAGCCTCCTGTCCTTTATCCTGTCCTTCAGCTCTCATCCAACTCATGCTGACTACATCTGCGGTCTGCGGAGCTAATTTTACTTATCCTTATCTTCGACTTACACAATAAATGTTGACATTCATCTCCATATAGTAATTGCCATACCTGACGTCGAGACGCATATCCATGCTGAACTTTCGGCATCGCCAACGCCAACTTCACGACGTGTTGGGGTTCCCCTACCGATGAAATCTCGTAGTGGGGTTACTATACCCCACAGCCAGCAAGCGGCTCGGCGGCAGGTTCAGATATTCAATTCTCAGCCTTTGGCTAGTCCGACTAGGAGTATCATTGATCTTACTCGAAGTGTCCCTGGAAGCTTAAAGTTTGGTCTGAATGCCACCAATGGAAACCACGAGAGCAACAGTAACACGCTCTCGAGGAGTCTTATCAATCAGATCTCTATCGGAACCGCAGGTAGTACCAGCGCAAGCGGAACGGCGAAAAGCCTGAGCTCCAAGCATACCAGTGGACTGATTGCTCCTGCGAAACAATTGTTTGGAAATACGATCCTCACTGCACATAAACATAATCCACTATCATCTTCCACCTCGTCTTCATCTTCGTCGATATCATCTACCGCCGTTTCTGTCGCAGCAGGTGCAAGCAGCGTTATAAGTACGCCGCCAACGTCTTTGTCGTACTCCCTGGGCATAGCGGTCACAGGCTTGATGGGAATATCAAGGGCTGGGGATTATCTAACGAGCAATGACTTAACCGGAGAGAAAAATTTGAGCCATTCGAGAGAAAGGATTCTCGTGAAGGGGAGAAATATGAAAGTCTCCATCGAAGATGAGTTAGAGGAGGCGACCTCAACCAGTTGGAAGGACGTCCTCGAAAAACCCAAATCCTGGTCTGAAAAGATACTGCCAGGGATATCATCATCCTACAAGTCACCGGTTGTGGTACACACGAAGTCCAAATTATGTCAAGTGCAGAATTCTCACCACTCACATCCTCGGTCGAGTATCCCGTCATCTTCGTTTTGGAAGGATCCCGGCACTGCAGCTCCAGCACCTGCAGTGGTAGTTTCCGTCGTGGCAGGTGCCGACGGAAAAGAGGGGGATAGGAGTTCGTTCAACTTCCCACCTATAAGCACAGGGTGTACTACGTCCGTGTCAGAAGTTTCCTCAGTTACAGTGACTATCGCTCAATCATCGCGTACTGTGACACCTGCGGACACGCCATCGCCTTCGAAAAAGTCACCGTCACTCATCAAGAAAGCTGTTCTTAACACACTTTCCACTGACATTGAGATACAGCCACTCGAGTCCACTACTAATCCAATGCACATAACTGCTAAATCTACTCCATCACTGTTATCCCAGACGGCTCCACTACGTCCGACATCTTTGAAGCCGACGCCTTCGAGTTCTCGATCCCCTCCTCAGCATACTTCCCTTCTCTCAGCCCATAAACCTTCTCTTTCAGTAATATGTACCTCTGATCCTCACTGTCGGTCTACCACCCATACGCGTACTAATCCTCTGACCATTGATGTCCCTCCAGTCCCCGCTCCCCCGCCTACTCCAGTCGAGACAGCCTTCGATTCCTCATGTATTTCTGATCCACCATCCTCTTCCTCACATGCATCCGCTCTTCCAATTCAAGTCCCAATAACAACGAATCCCACTCCCTCTGTTGTCCTTCCTCCGATATCTGTCAAGATTGCGGACTTGGGTAATGCGACACCATCAGAGAAGCATTATACAGAAGATATACAGACTCGCCAATACCGTGCACCCGAAGCTATCCTCGGCAAACGCGACTGGGATGCTCGTGCCGATATTTGGAGCGTTGCTTGCGTCGTGGGTGATATGAAAAAAATAAGCCTCATATCGATCTAATATGCGATCCACAGGTGTTCGAGCTTTTAACTTCGGAATTCCTCTTCGATCCTCATGGGCAAGGAGAACGATTTACAAAAGACGATGACCATATGGCGCAAATAATTGAACTTCTGGGAGATTTTCCTCTACATGTCAAGATGGGCGGAAAATACAGTCGGGAGCTCTTCGACCATGATGGTGTGTTGAGAATCTTGCATGGTTCCTTGATCTTCGATAAAATCTCACTTCTTGAGTAGGTAATCTGCGTTATATTCACGAGTTGCGGCCATGGCCACTGAACCGTGTCATGGCTGAAAAGTATGGATATTCGGTTTCTGACGCTGCGGCGCTTTCAGATTTCTTACTTCCTATGTTGGCCATTGATATGAAGGAACGCGCGCATGCGAGGGACATGCTCGACCATCTCTGGCTATCACCTTCCCCTAACGATGAAGAACTTGTTGAATGGTGACGGTATGATCCGACCTATCTTTGTTCTTTGTATTCAGAACACACTTTATGGATTTTGTTTGAGGGATGCAGGAAACGACTACATAGACGACTATAGACTATGATATGTTTTACATTATCATTATTTTCTCTTCAGTCCTTAATCATTTTTTAATACTCCGCGACAAAAGTAGCAGTTAGAGATTCGATCGGTTCTTAAACTTGGCTGAATTCTGTTCAATGCCACGCGCGCAAGTCGGCTGGATTTACCGGCGCGGTCCGCGCAAGAACAATCGCGTACCCTTCGAAAATCTGGAAAACATCAAAAACATAGCAAGTAAATATCCTGGCACACTCTGTTGAAGCACCAGTCTGAGTAATAAAATATAGGGATTGAGTCTGTTCAGATAGATGTTATGGTTGACGTCGACGAGGACGGGCACGACGTTCCAGCAAAGAATCGGACATGTGCTGTGCGGTCACGATCACGGAACTACTTGAAAGCAGAACATCCACGTGACATATATATTGTTGACACCTACACGCTGCGGCCCCGTTGCTGAGGTCTTGTTCAGGTCTATTCATTTCTGAGTCTTACTGTACCAAACAGTCACAGAAATCAGAATCTGAAGAGTGCTCCTTCTAAGTCTTGCTTGTCAATACTCTTCCTACGAAATTGTACCTTAAGCCACTGGGACCATTCTATTTCCGCCATTGACATATTCAGGGGTTCTCCGTGGGCTCTGTGACATATCTTGCAATCCCACTGTGTTGTCCTCGTGCCCATCGAATCCATCGATAACATTTTTCCATAAAAAGGAAACGAGGTGACTGTTTCTCCTCACTTGCCTAACTGTTTGCTCACCTCCTCTCGCTATGTCCTCACTTCGTCCAACGCTTACTGATACCCCTGTCAAATCGGCAACACCAGTCAGCTTAACGCGGAGCAAGCCCCACATGGAAGATGTCAAACGAGACCTTGAAAGAGATATTAAAAACACTCTCTTCACTACCGACACCAACGAGTTCTTGAACAAGAGAATCCCTTTGATACCTACAATAGACGAGAGCCTCAGGAGATTGAAGACTCTACGTATATATGATCAGTCTCAGTCTCGTTGGGCAGGATATCCGCAGATAGCCCCTGCAAGCGAGAAACCACTCTATACGCCTTTTGTCACGATTTTGAATGCGATTGTTCGCACTATGTCTTTGGAGCACATCCGGACCAACATCCTATACATCGATCCCCACAATCGAACTCCATCATCTCTTCAAGCAGATATGGCGGCAGGGCGTCCTGATGGTGTAGGAGCTCAACGTGACGCTAATCTTGAAGAAATAGAGAAGAAAATACGTCTCGAGATAGAGAAAGTTGAATCTCAGGGGGAACGTGGTATTGCGAGGATCAATAAGGCTATTAAACAGGGCACGAAAGACACAGAAGAGTTTGTAAGTGTATTCGTAATCTACCGGTAGATACCTTATTGACTTCTGCCAGCTTGGATTGCATAAACTTTGGTGGATGTGCATCCATATCGTTTACGAGGTCAAAGTCATCAAATCAGAAGGGGAACTGTTCTCTGCTGTGAAGCAACTTTTGGGCTATATGCGTCAAGTCTTGACCGAACAGTTGGATCGGCGCTTCGTATTAGGCTTTGTTCTCTTATTTGACGAGCTCACGCTAGTATCGTGTGACCGATCTGGAGTCACAATGACAAGTACGCCAATCAACATCCAGACAGTAAGGAATAATTTGCCAAGTAGCCCCTTTTATTGACAAAGTGTAGGAACCGGAAAAATTGATTCGAATTATAACCGGCTTCTCGTATATGAATCCCGTACAGCTTGGCTGGGACACAGCGATGGAGATTTATCGCCCTCTTACGGATGATACCAAGCCATCTTACGAGATTGCCAACAAGTTTGAAGGTATTCATGGACAAGGTCGTTATCACATCCACTGGGTCATCGATGTCGAAAAAGACGACAAGTTGGAAAGGTACGTTGCAGTGGCCGTCATCTCTGCGATACGCTCTGCAGAGATCTGCGGCCGTGCTACTGTTGTTTACGAAGTTGTCAAATTTGATGAGAGAGAAAATCCCAAGGAGGTCAGAATAGGTCATATCGCTAATTTGATTGGATCGTCTATTGATGGTATTTTGTCAGACCTATGCGCTCAAGCGTTACTGGAGGCCTATTCGGGCAGATTTGAATGACCCAAACTTGTATCCATCCGAAGGTCAAGTCTACGACATCCTAGACGAGGGACAGACTGATAATATGAAGCATGCTATTGCGTATCATGACGTCAAGATCGATGGCGAGGTTGACAGTACATTAAAGCTGATTCGCTGTGGTCAGGATGCTCAACCTTATGGACGTCCCGTCAAAAGGCTTCCAGATATGAGAACTGAGACTGATGCTGATGCTGAACTTCGGGCAGAAAGGCGTGAAGTGTTGGAGGAAACTTTCAAGTCCTATCCCGACCCTTCAAATCTCGTGCTTGTGGAACGTTGTCATGTGAATATTCTCATGCCCATGGGTGAGGTGATCAAAGCGTTAAGCTGCCGCTTGGAGCTTTTAATATGTTTTCGATGCTTTGTCAAAGGTAGGTGTGTCCATAATACCGCTCATGTTCATTTACTCTGACAATTGTGATTATAGAACACAAGTGTGGTCACAACAAGTACATCCTCCACCGCGACATCAGCACTGGAAACCTCTTGATTTTTGAAGCCGATGATGGTAGCTTTTTTGGGCGTGTCATGGATTATGATCATGCCAAGAAGGCAAGTGGTATGGGTAAAATAGAGCCCAAGATAGCTGGCATGCCTCTCTTGGAACTCAACGCTCGACGAGACCTTGTCAAGTCTTCTATTCCATATGACGTGGGAAATCAAGTCGAAGATAAAGTTCTTGATGTAGCTCTTAAATGGGTTGGGTTCGCTGGTGCTCTTCAATATATCAAAGATGTTGCCACGTCGTTGGGGTTGAGCAACATTGCTTCAAAGAAAACTCTCTGCCTGGCTGATTTCCGATGGTCCAATACTGTAAGCATATCTTCACTTTATCGCTGCCCCATTTGTTACACCTCCATGCAGGACCCAGCTCAACCTCATGATTGGCCCGATTTTGGAAATCGTGAGCCTGGCCCGGGAGAGCGTACTGTAAGTTCATATATTCGTATGCAGAATGGGCATTGATTCTTTTCAAGGGCACTGTTCCATATATGAGTGCCGAAGTGATTTCCAGGCAGTCTCTCTTTCTTTTGCCTGGGCAGAGAATAGCTCCGCCCTTTATGCATCAGGCAATTCACGATGTTGAGTCGTTCCTCTGGGTACTAGTTCGCCTTTGCTTATGCAGAAGGGGTCCTGGGATCAATATGCGACGAGAAGAGCTGGACCGGCATTCTCCAAAGTATGATCACGAGCTTGCAAAAGTCATTGTTGATCTATTCGAGGACAGTGATGAAAAAATCAAAGCTAACAAAACTAACCTGATACGAAATCCAACCCTATTTGAAGGGTCAGTTGTCGCACACTTTCATTCTTACTTCGAACCCATCAAACCCTATGTGCTCCGATGGTGGGATACCCTCATTCTTGGTTACATGTACCGTGGAGAAGAATTCTACAACATCCACGATCACATCCTTCGTATTCTCGACGAGGCCATTGCCGAGATCAGTAAACATGATATCGAAAGCGAAAAAGGCAAACAAGCAGCTGAGCTCCACCGCAGGAGAGAAGACAAGGAAAGGCGTCTGGCTACTTTTAGGGATTTGGCTACTCGTAGGCTTCAGAACTTGGCGTAGCCCGCTTCTATCCTTTATCTTTATACCATCGCAACGTCCCCGGATGATCAGAACTCTGCTTCGCCTGCTGTATCGCGCCGGAAGCACATCATTTTCTATAACCATACATTCATCAATCATCCTTGACGATAGCAATGCTATTTGCAGTATCAAGTTGTTATATTGAGACAATAATACAAGTTGACAGTTGAGCGCGATGAAGCCCTAGGCGGAATTTAAAACTGAAAGCTGGCTCCCAAATACACGGTCTGAAAGCCCAGCTTATGAGCGTCTGATTTGATCAATCCAATGTCAATGTACGGCGTGTAGAAACTCGATTATAAAACGGTACAACGCTCAAAAATTGATACGATCAGGTCAAGTATTTCAAGCTGTATAATGCATACGGTGATCGATTGTTACAGATAACTCAGTCCGTGTATGATAGACTACATTCCGGGTGATGTACCTGTTATAGTTTGGTAAATATGTGCGAACGATCAATCAAAGACATACTTATTCAATTGCGTATTTTATTGTTTCGAGAACGACCGGCCAGTCATGATCCGTGCCGATCAGGACGAACTGAAGTGAAGATATCATTACTAAGTAAACACCTATCAATTATGACATTGTTCGGCATCTGTCAAACGTTTTTCAAGAGCGGTGCGGTGGAGCAAACAAATTTGGTGCTCAGTGGAGTCCATACATCTACGACATGTACAGCCAAACACGATAGACGTGTGCAGGGACAAAATGCTGTGTGCAAAGATGGAGCGATATTCATGGACGGGGAAAATGGGAGGGGTATCGTGATGAAAGTCAGCTCGTATAGTACGGTCGTATCATGACTTCCGATTATAATTAGCAGTCTGTGACGTAGCATCTAATTCAAAAAAGTTTCTCCGACACGGAACCACACCACTAAAGGAACAAAGCAAGACCAGCTGCCAGGCCAGTGACAGCAGTGAGAGATCCAGCCATCAAATGAGAGCCGAAACGAAGAGAAGACCCAGAATTGCCGTGATTACTCACGCTGGCGGAACCAGTGGCAGTCGCGGCAATACCTAATTGTGAGGTAAGTAGAGCTGCCAAATGAGTAGTATAAAGAAACGAACCAGACACAGGAGGGGGGTTGGTTTTATTGTCATTCGTCTCGATGTATGCATCAGATAATGGCTTCTTTAGACAAGTAATGACAGGCTCAATAGTGAACGGAGGTTGGTGCGCCATCGCGTCGGGAAGAATGTAGCCAGTTGCAACCTCCACGGATTGTTGGAATAGATCATGCTCGAGAACGATGAAACCATTCTGCATAACAGTCGCATTGCCGATGATATTCTCCCAGTTCTGAAGAACCTGTTGAACGGTGCTAAGACCCCCATGAATGTTGAAGTCTGCATACCATCAGCCTGAAGTCATGCTAAATATAATGAAGAAAATGATGCACCATCAGTGTCAAAGGTTGCTGTTGGGCTGATACGTGTCCAAATGACAGGAGTAAGGCCCATGGCGGCAGAAATAGCACGGACACGATCGCTGATCATAGATTCAAACTCCCGTCCAGAGAGGAATGAAACGGACATACTCAATATCACCATAAGGTGGGCGCATCATGTTCGGAGTCACACCCAAAACATCCTTGATGACCTTTTTCGACCACCCAAGTTCTGCAATGATCTGTTCGTTCGTAAGCGAGGTTAATGGTGGATGACTCCAAGTGTGAACAGCAATCTGGTGACCGGACATGTGCTCGGTCTGAAGCATGGCAGGGAACGAGATGACACGTGAGCCAACCACGAAGAAAGTTGACTTCAACTGGACTTGATCAAGATAGGTCAAGAGATTAGGAGTGTAAAAAGCAGGACCGTCATCATAGGTTAGACCCCAAGTCATTGCGGTCGGGCACTCGGTAATGTCAGTCTGACGAGTGCAACCACCGCATGTCCACCAGCAGCGGTCACCATCGGCAGCAGCAGCAGTGTTGTTGGGGCATCCACCTAAAGAGGAACGTCAGTGGAGTCACCATTGATAACATAATGATTAAGAACTCACCAGGACCAGTTGGAGTATAGTCGGGAATAGAGATACCTGAATTGGCGACTTCCTGCACCCACTGCTTCACTAGGTCAGAATCAGTGGGGGGTACGCGATCGAGGGCCGGGTAGTTCGCGGGTGAGAGAAGAGCAACTGTGGAAATACATTTAGCCTACAATTTGATTCAGAGTGCAACCGAGACCAACTGTTTGGGAGACCAGGTGCGCCAGAGACAGCGGAAGGCGTTGAGCCGGGAGCGAAAGTGGTAGGGAGCGGAATAGTGGCAGAACTGGCAGCTGTAGATACAATAACAGACAAAGGAGCGGCAGTAGGGTTGGTTGCAGCAAGCGAGAAGGTGAAAGTCGTAGTCGGGGTCGTCGAGACCAGTGAGGTGACTGAAGAAATGGCACCGGTGACGGAACCCGATACTGGGACGGTTGGGGCACCAGATACGGGGTGAGTCACGACGCTAGTGCCTGCAGGCACCGTCGTTCCAATAGCCACGGGGGAAGATGGAGCAACGGAGGAAACGGGAGCAACCTGGCGGGGATTATGGGCTTTGCGAAGACCGACGGGGTGCTCGACGTGTGCGGCAGCGAGGAGCGGGACACTGGCAACGGAGGCCAGACGCGACGGAGAAAGGAACTTCATGGTGGGTGCAGCAGGAATGAGGGTCCTTCTCAACAGCAAATTTATTAAGCATTTATTTTTAGTCTCCTGTTCTCTTGTCATCGGCAAGTGATGGCCGACGAAAACGAAACTATCAAAAACACTACAAGCCCTAACGACAGCAGATATAGAAACACTCTATAGATTTCAGATCTCTCATGGTCCAGGTTTAGACCTTTTGTTTCTTCGACCTTGGTTTCTCAAGGTCGATCTCTTCCGCGTCGTCATCGTCATCGTCCTCATCATCATCAGAGTCAAGCTCGTCCCCACCCGCGTTGCCCAAGAAATAGTCAATAGCCTCGGGGAAGATCTCGCTGGCAATGCTGATGCCCATCTTTTTTTTTTGAAACAGTGAATGTCAACACTGCCTGCACATTGCAAAGGCGTGCAGTAGGCTTACCTCGAATGGGTCAGAGTCACTTTCAAAGAAGTTGAAGAAGCTTCCGGGGTCTGCCACAGCCTCGTCCTCTTCATCGGTGTCACGAGGATACAATTTCGTCAAAGATTTATTCGCATCCTTCCAGTTGATTTTTTGGCCCTGCCACAGTCCTCAGACCTGTCTTGAACAACCGCAGCTTATCAACCGTACTCACCGAAGCCACGACGTCACGCTCCCACGAGAACTCAAGCATAGAATCCGTAATGCCGTCCTCGTCCGGCTTTTCGTCAGCAGCAGCTGGCGGTGGAACATACTTGTATTCCTTCTTAAGTACCCTGTCTGCAAAGTAAGGGTTCTCTTTGAAGGTCTAACTCCAGATGTCAACACAGTGAATGCCACAATTGTGAATTACACACGAATTCGATGGTGTAGCATCTAGGCTCAGCAGGGTCTCGCTCGACCCAGAGGTCCTCCAGATAGCTCAATGCAAGCTGATCCGCACTGTGTTGTACGTGGTAGGCAAATAGAGTGTGGTTCATCAACGCGACTGGCCAGAACTTGGGAATAGTTTTGACAATTTCGCGACGCTTTTCATACGCGGGGACCAGCTTCTTCTGAGTGATGCGGTCTGGGAGCGGTAACAAATTAGTGATGACACGAACAGCGCATAGAGCAGTAACAAACCAAGAACCAGCTCAACACGCGCGATCTGGCGTTGGCTGATTCGAAGTTTCTCAGCGTCCTCGTCACTGAGTTCGACTTCAGCGAGGGGGTTCTTTGCAGCATCAGCACCGGGAGACGGGCGTTTTGTACCCTTAGCCATTGTGACTTGATGGGGGATGAGTTTAAGGGTTTGTGAGAGGTATGAATTTCCTTACTGATGATGTTGTTTAAAATTTGCAGTGCCCACAACTTGCAACTCCGCGAACCCCGTGACCTAAAAACCACAGCAACCATCAAGTCCTTACTCATATGAATGCTAGAACACTGGAAGAGTCTAGGGAACTTCCCGAACTACATGTTCGAGGCGGCATACTATTGTAATACTTTGAAATAGATAGGTCAATGTATTGTAATTGCAATCTGGCTGAAAGGCTGTAAAGGTCTTGTTAACTAGGTGACGATGCGTGACAATCGTGTACTCGAAAACCTGCTAGATTAGGCAGTTCCAAACAGTGCAGGTGTTGGTTTGTGTAGTTACGTAATATTAACACCAGTTTTCTAGGGTTTTGTGTAAGGTTGTGACGCATAAAAAGTGTACGTGACGTGTAGTGACACTCATCATGCATCATGTCCTACATCCGGGGTCCTCAGGTCCTTGTCTGACATTCAGCGCGCGCAAGGTGTCACCCACGACGCTCAGGCTGCTCCATACCGGCCGGTAGTTGTAGCGCTGCATCAATGCCACCGCTCATCCTTAATAATATATGTGGTTGTGATTGACGAAGCGAGTCCTCTAGCCTCCTTTTCTTTCCTGTTGCGGTCGATAATTAATGTGCCCTTGGTATCATTCAGTGTCATGGACAGCAAAAGGTCCAGAAGTCTTCCTCTGAGCAGGCTTGGTGTGAGAAGATGCTTTAGGGGTTTCATGTGAGCGGATCGTGTAAGCTTAAGGATTTCTTGCGCTTGGAAGCCTGTCGTCGATTCCCCATTGATGAAGGAAACAGACTTATGCCAGCAGCTGAGAAACAGGTAACCCCTTTCTCCAGACTGCGAGATGATTCTGACTTGTATATGGAGCTGCTCGTTATTTCAAAAGATAGCCAGATTGAGCATTTGAGAAATTCATATATTTCGGGATCTACGGAAATCTTCGCTATTTAAGACGCACTAGAAGCCGATGAGAATTTTTTGAGTGAGATATTGAGCCTGAAAATCAGTGGAGCTCAAGAAAATCCTGCTCGCCTTATGTCGCAAACGGCTGTGACATTCGATGGGTAATACACGCGTCTAAGATTTGCAACGCCTTTCTGTCTAATTGATATCTGATGGTCCTTGGACATTTTTGACCGCTGCCAGAATGTGTCCAAAACTTTAAAGCGCCCTCACCGACACAATCAATCAGGAAATGATGACAGATTTTTTTCTTCGTTGTTATGTTCACCATACCCCTCAGACCCAGTCGTTAGCGCTGTCGGCAGATGGGCTGTTCGCTGCTCCGTTACTTGGATTGAGCCAGGGAGTCCTTTCTGTGTCTGTGGCCATGAACAATCATGATATGGACTGGCTCCTACTCATTGGCACGTGTCGTATCTGTCAACAATCTGATATCACTTCACTTGGCCGGTCCGAACAATCGTGAATATAAGAAGAATGTTTTTTTTGGAAGAACGGTTACTACCGATGACCAAACTATGAAAAGAGATTTTGGGTGACTTCGGCCTTTATCAATATTGAATAGATAGATTCCTTTTAAAATTTGAGGCTTACATCTCTTCTATCTCAAGTACATGTATGCAGTTTCGTATATTTTCTCATTCATGGAGGGATGCCATAGACATCCTGATGGGGAGGGTCGTTTTGAACAAGAAATGAAACGTATCAGGGTGTGTGCCATCTTATCTGCCCGGACAGGTCACGTGACGTATCAAGTGAAGACCAAGGCCTCAGATCTCAGACATCTCCTGGCCACCAAGATGAACAGTCAATCCGCCATTCTGGAAAGTAAGATCATCAGCCTCAATGGGCATGTTGCCGGACAAGACCCTTTTTTCAATGTCAAGATTGACTGGCTGGACCGGATTGACTGTCTTTAGACTGCCTCGAAGATGCTAAAATCTCAAACATTGGCCGAATTCGATGTTGACAAGCTCATCGTATATAAATTGGGCGATGATTCTGGGATTTCTGCAGTCAAGATAAAGGTAAGTTTGCATTTCAGTTTTCATGAAATCTAGGCTAATGATCCTTCATTACTTCAAAGGGTGGACCGACCATAACTCAACACCGAGATGAAAAGGTTAACTATGAGGTAACGCCACTCTCGATTCATCCACGAGTATTGGAAAGGTATCAAAAATCCACTTTGCATCCAGTGCCACTTCGTCTTGGAATTGCCGAAAGCAAGCGGAACACAAGGTATGATTTCTGATCCGATTGTGAATGTTAATGGTGCATTGATCGTTCCACAGACTCTACTTTTTCAATCTCGCTAGATATTCAAGCTACGGACATTGGCATGATGAACCGCCAGGTTCTCCAGTTCAAACCAGGAGACACCATCTCGACGCTACCGGCCTTCTATCGCAACCCTTCGGAAATAAACCAAAGTTTTGAGGTCGTCTATCGCAATGGAGGAGTCGAAGAGATGACACTCGAAACGGATCTACTCGTCGCTGGTGGTAATTATCATCTTCGCTTTGCCGCCACTGCGTCTGGTACACCGTGGGACACAAATATCGGAGGTCCTGTAGTCGAATTGATTCGCAGCACAAAGCTGAAGCAGCTATTGGATCATGTCGCCTACCAACGTGCTGTCACGGTGAGAGCGCCACCCATGACTGGGAAAAGCGTTCTCGGCAGACAGTTACTACGATACAGAGCGCTCTTCAATCTTGTCGAATTGTTTGACTTGAGCAAGTGGTATCAAACTGCCTGAAACACTTGCTGACCTAACCGACATGCCGCGAACATTGTGGATCTTTGACGAAGCTCAAAAACTGAATCGCTATCCACGTACGCATAGATTTTCGATGATAATGAAAGCAGTCGAAAATCAATATTCACCAAAATTGCATCTTATCCTCCTGGCAAATCACGGCGAGGGTCCAAGCTCACAAGCTATTAACTGAACACATTGCCACCCCAGCAAACAATTTCAAGCTCGACTTCAATATTGTGCTTTTCGATCGTTCGGAATTCGATATCATAGTTCATAAATATAATTCAGCCACGAAAGGGGTGCAAATACATGGCAGGGTCTCCGACTTCGTCTTTCATTATTTTGGTGGCCATCCCGGTCTCACCGCGACATTGTTGAACTTCCTCCATCTCTCCTCAGCTTCGGTTAGTCTGCGGAACAAAAATGAGATAAATCGAACATATAGCACAAACGATATCCTTGACTTGATCATCGATCTCATCAATGAATTGCAAGGAATTCGATGCTTGCCTTCACTCGTCAATTCAAAGTTGTCATCTCAGTCAAAGGCGATCCTGCAGCTTCTTTTTGATAATGGAGAAGTTACGTCAACGCTTTGTAGCATTCTGCCCCCAGGCGGGCTCAGTCGGCCCGAGAGCCGAAGTACCGAGCTCCCATGGGCATACTACACTCTAAATCAATTTTTGCTCATATTTGAAAAGTCTGATCAGGTTTTACTTTGTTCATCATGTAGTAGATATACCACATTGCAAGGTGATGAGGATTGTTATAACAAGGACGACGTCGGTTATGATTCGACTCTTGGTGTCGGTAGTGCCTTAGTTGTTGTACGTGTTGTTAAGGATTCAGAAGGAAATCTGAGGGATTGTTCAGCACTCACCAGTCGACGACTGTTCTAGAAGTACACTGAGATACACTGTTTTTTTTGCATGGACAGAATAACAACGAAAGAGAAGACAACGATGCCCATGCCACATGTCGAGAAAACCGCGGTCACGACTTGTGACGAAGTGTTAGTTGCCTATCGAGTACGAGTGAAAAGATGGCATATGTACAATGTCCCAGGATGGCACTCAACCGCGCATCGAGCGCAATCTTGAACCCGCCGTCTGACGACTTTTGGGAGGCAGGCATTCTGGATGGATGTTGTCCTTTTCGAGCTTTTTGCCGCGTGCACGACAGCAGAACCTAAAAGCACTACGATGGATGGAAATGAGTGCTTGTTTCTCGGGAAGCAGAAGCACGCACCAGAAGTTGCCGACTTCGCCGAGGAACGTGCCCGCGGCGACGATGACGAAACCGATCCACATGCCCCAGACGTGGCCGCAGAGGATGACGACGATCTCATGGCCAAAGAACAGAGGGAAGGAGATGACGAAGAGGACACCAATAGGGACGAGCCAGCCGAGCCGAGCTTGAGGTCGTGCAGCCAGCGTGTGGCAGGTGTGAGCCAGTCGACAATTTGATAGATGGTAATGAGCGCCGTGAGCATGACAACGACGAGGGTCACGTAGTACACACGAACTAGAACGGAACCATTCCCGGCAGCTGAGCGCATTACGGAGGGTACGACGACGACATGGAGATCACTGCGATCACACGCTGGGAACGACGTGTGAGAACAGCGCGGGAAACGGTGTTGTCACACGAGGTCAGAGTCTTCACGCAATCAAGAGAACT
>QGOA01010347.1:0-11259 GCA_003313075.1 Termitomyces sp. MG16
GGAGGTGCTCGGGGTGGTAGGAGGGGGGGTGTCGTTGGTGTTGGTGCGAGGGTTTGAGTGATGCAGTGTGATTTGGGAAGAGAAGAGTGAAATTTCTGGTTCTTTGATACTTGTTTTTTTTGTTGTTGGAGGCGCGGAGGCGCGAAGGCGCGGAGGCGCGAAGGCGCAGACAGACTTGGCCAATGATCAAAGAAATTTTACAAAATGAGTCGTTTTCGCCAATGGTGACAGAGTTGTTAAATTAAATGAATATGTAGGTGAACTGATCCACGTGTAAACTGGGTGCAGGGAATACACAGCATAAGATCCAAAATTATGCAACTTAGGAAATTTGATGGATTTTGGGATTTCGCTGAAATATTCCCACATTTTCTTTCGATAGATTTTCCTTTTGCAAAATCTCCTTGTATTCTCAAAAATACATACAATACATCTCATGGGTATTCAGTGTGCACCGTGAACGCGACTAAGTCCGAATTGAGAGCTGTGTATGCACTTTTCTGCATTGTCTCCTCCACTAATATGCCAGTTCCCGTACCTACCTTCAAATGCACCTGTGCAAAGTGCTCGCGCCACCCTGACGGCTATGAATATCAGTTGAGGAACCTCATTACGAAGCATATCTCACAGTATGGGCCAGCCCTACAGCCAGACCATCAAGCAGCCATTCCAAATCCAGCACGTATACAGGCACAAGAAGACTTACTGCAGCGGCAGCAGAACAATCTACAGGCAACAGCAATTGAAATCGAAGGCCCTCTAGATCATGGTCAACGTTTAAATCAAGTGGAAGCTACAGGCGACAACTTCTTTGATGATGACAATTTCTACTGGGACGAGCGCGAACTTGTCAGAACTTGGCCTATTGACAATCCCCAGCCTCAACAGTTTCGAGAACCTGAACCACATGTTGGTTTCTATGATCAAGAACCTGGACAGGGTGTCGCTGGACCTGCTGATTCTGTCTGGACTTTGATTGCGCCACCTGATGTACGAACCCCTGGATCAGATACTAATGAAGGGGATCGACCAGCAATTGTACCTCCTGCTTTCACTGAACGGCCTTCTATTTGCTTGGCATACCTTTGTGCTGCAATTGGAAATGTTTACGATCACCTCTCTGTAGTGCAGGCAACTAATGGACTCAACGCGACACTTGATTCTTTGTTCATCGAGAATGTACTTCCAATATTTCCACGACCTGTATGGACTCTGGAAAGTGCCAAACGCCGTCTTGGAATTGATCCAGATCAGCACATTACACAATATGCGGCCTGCCCGAAGTGCTGGAAGCTTCATACACCGAAGCAAATGAATGAGCTTGTATCACCAGCCTGTAACGTTTCGGACTGCTTGAAAATTGTATATGAACTGTATACTGATGGTAACAGGCAACAAAAACGTTGTCCATTAAGGTTATACCACAGATGTCAATTATAGAGACTCTACGACGTTTTTTTATGCGCCCAGGATTTGCACGAAGCATCAAAGACAGCCGAAACCGACCCCTGCGTGACTTTACTGATGAACATTTTGTCATGACAGATATATGCGATGGAGAGGACTGGGATTCTCTTTATACCAATACTGTTTGTGAAATTGGAGAGTTTGGCACAATATGAGATCGAGCTCATGTCATTGGAACTGGACCAATCAAACTGACAAGCCATCGTTTCGGGCTCCATCTTACAATCAATATGGACTGGTAAGATAGAATTGCATTGATGGATTGTTACTAATGTAGACTAGGCTTCAGCTTCTCTCAAATCGCCCCCATTCCACAGGCCCCATATATATTTCAATTAATGACCTACCACGAGATCAACGCTTTCTGCAAGTCAACGTGATTTGTCCTTGCATCATGCCAGGACCTGTCGAACCAAACACACAGCAACTCAATCATCTTCTTGAGCCCTCGACTAAAGAGATGATGATTCTCAAAAATGGTAAGTCACAATTTCATAAAGACTTGGTGTACTGATTGTTTCCTAGGTGTTCGCATGGATATCTATGGCCAAGAACCTGAGGATATCTATGCTGACTATATTTTCAACAATTGTGACACTCCAGGAGCACATAAGGTATCAGGAACAGCTGGTCATAATCATGACTTCCATCCCTGTCCATATTGCGACATTTTCATGGTTGAGATCAATAATCCTAATACGTACAAAAAGAACGGCAAGTGCAATTTTATATTCATGTACTCAATTTAATGCATATTTTTTGCAGGCACTACTCAAAAGGATGACTATCAGCTTCTTCAGCAAGCCTTTGCATCAAAATCTGCATCAATACCCCGTCAGCATCAAATATTGAAGGATTATGGAGTCCAATGGTCAACTTTGAATTCTCTTCCCAATTGGTTACCGGCATCAAAGACAGCCCTCGATTTTATGCATAATGTGTTCCTTGGATTGATCTGCCATTTCTTTTCCCAAGTTCTCTTTGCAGGTCATTTGTTTCCAGGTGCTGGCAGAGAGCAATTGGCAAAACAAAAATTTGAACGTCTTATCAACAGTGTTTGTTGGCCAAGTCATATTACTTGTCTCCCAAAAAATGTACGTTCATTTAATTACCTAGCTATTCTATTCAATGCTTTTTAGATGGGCAAAAATCAATCCTTGAAGAAGGCCGATGAATGGCGGCGACTTCTAACCATTACTCCAATCTTATTATGGTATACTTGGAAGAATAGCCAAGATCAACTTCAAAATTCAGCACCGCGTGTCTCTGCCAATGAGAAAATTCCAACTACTCACTCTAGGAACCGACAAGATCTATACTCTGCTGCTCTTCTTCTCTGCACTGGTGTTCGCTTGCTTGCTACATGATCCATCTCCCTCTCACAGGCCCGCCTTGGTCAAGATTTTCTTCTCAAGTTCTGTCATGCATGTATTGATCTCGAAATACCTCTCATCATTAATCATCATTTATCAACACATTTCTATGATATGATTTGTCGGTTTGGCCCTGTCTATGGGTGGTGGCTTTTTGCATTTGAGTGCTTCAATGGAATGCTCGAGAAAGTGAACCACAATGGCCATGATGGTGGCAAGATGGAAGTTACTCTTCTTTGCAACTGGGTACAGACACAGCTGATATATGAATTACTGCTTTCTCTTCCACTGACAGCTCATGATAAAGAACGGGAGATGATTGAGCAGGTTATTCATGGCCAAGGACAACGACGCGGTGCTATGATGACTCAATTAGCAATCTTTCACAGTGAAGCAGAAACAGGTATTTCATTTATATTCATTTGATCGTTACTGATTATAGCCATCATATTCAGACAGCGTGAAGCTTTCAAAAC
Source organism: Termitomyces sp. MG16 (assembly GCA_003313075.1). Taxonomy (NCBI): domain Eukaryota; kingdom Fungi; phylum Basidiomycota; class Agaricomycetes; order Agaricales; family Lyophyllaceae; genus Termitomyces; species Termitomyces sp. MG16. The sequence continues at coordinate 3,317 of QGOA01010347.1, forward strand.
ACATTGGCAAGCCTATCAATGTATGAAACCTGGAGCCTATCAGAGAAGTCTATGCACTTCTTCTTGGCTATTGCCAACGCATATGGCCAGATCTCAATCTTGTTCCTGAGTTTTCACCCATCTCCGGCATGTCTTTTGTTGCATCTCAAGTTGCCAGATTGATCCCTTATATTTGAAAGGATGGAATCCAATATGGATGTACTTATAATAAACGTACTCAAGCAGACAGCCTGGCTTTTATGTCAACTCCGAATGAAGATGATCCACGAGTAGCCATCGAGATTCAAAATCTCTTTGTGATTCAAGTTCCAAACTCAAACCAGGAACCACAAGTATGTGGATTGATTAGGCGCTTGCAAGGTGGGGCAAACATTCCTCCATTTCCTTGGGATATGTAGTAAGTCAAATTTTGAATACTATCCCATATTAGCAAATAATTATTTTCTTAGCACATCAACCCTTGGAATTCAGGTGACATTTGCCAATGAATTCTTGCCATCCAAAGTCATTCCAGTCTTCCAAATTGAGGCACCCCTTGCATTGATTCCTATTTATTCTCGGGTCATCAAACAGGATCTCTGGGTATCAATTTCATTTGATCATGTATGTGCTATAGTTCTCATCTCTGACTTTACTACATTTCAATTTATAGATGGGTGCCAAACCTCAAGATTACGATTTTGACAAGAACTAGCAAGCACAAGTTGAAATAGCCAGACAGCCTTCTTCATCTGTTGTCTCTGTAAATTCATCAGAGTCCTTCCCTACCTCCAGATCCTGCATCTTCGCTTTTCCTTTTCCCTTTTTCTTTTTCTCTTTGACCTTGACCCTCTTTGCCTCAACTTCTTCAACTTTTAATTTCTTACGCTGAACTTTGCTCTTTTCTTCTTGTGCCCTTTTTTGCTTTTCTTCAAGTTCCTGTGGATCGATTGCATTGCCCCAAAGTCTGCCGTTGTCAGCAAGGAGTTTATCACAAGCTTTGTTAGCTGGATTTGAGTCTAACCATTCCTGACAAACCATCCATCGTCGGGCTTTGTTGTTGATTGAGTTTGCATGTGGCGGTTTGTAGTCTTTAGCTTCTCCTCAGACCCTCAATATATAATTGATTGACTGGTCAGGGTCAAGTACAGCATTGAGTGCTTGGTAGAATTTGTTCAGCTGAATGCTAGTGAGTAACTTATATGCAATGCTTAGCGGAAATTAACTCACAATATCAGTTCGGTAAACAGGAAGATGCGAGATATATCGACCTGGAACAAGCTTTCCATTGTCATCGTAACAGTCTTCATCGTCCAACATTAGAGTTGAAGTCATGGCGGTGTTATACTTTGGGTCCCGCCATTTGCTGTCATGTGGAAGTCTGTCACGTTTCTTGATACGCACTTTCAATTTCTAATTTTTGACAGGGATCAATAGTTTATGAATGTTGAAAATTGACTTACTTCTTGCTGTCGTGAGTGACGACTAGATCTAGCTGTTTCGGTAATTTCCATGCTGTTCCGTACACCTTTCTGACCATCATTATCAGCTATCTCCATATCTTGGTATTTGACGAGATTGCCTTCTTGCGTTGGGCTTGTTTGAACTCTTTTGCAAGGTCTTTGAATTTCTGAATTATGTGAGCTTCACGATCATCTTTACTGACGTGTTCGATGGCAGCAGTAGTGGAGGGTATGGTCTGTTTTCCATTTTCAAGCACTTCACGGCTAATCAGCATAAGATTAGCCCAGTTATCAGGATCAGTGTGTGGCCGGTCCCAGTGGAAATGTATGGCTTTCACTTCTGTTCCAGGTCTCACCGGCCATTCATCATTCAATTTAGGATAAAGTGGCAAGACATCTGCTGTGAGTTTGCCTGGACAACCCATTGCCTCAATGAACTGAGCTCGAATAAGTGCCTGAATACAATGCATTGACGATGGGTAAGCTATTTATTTTTCAAATGAATACATATACTCACCTTGAAGATATTGCTGTTGGCATGTGCCATACTCAACTCCATTGCAAGTCTGCCTTCTTGATTATAACCGCCATCTTCAAGTTCACTCTCGAGCTCAATACCACTATTAACCTCCTCCATCAAGTATGTAACTTCCATCTTCTCTTTTTTCAGCCCATCAAGCTCCTCAAATATCTTCTCGTTTGTGCTCTTTTCCTCGGTGATAGTCCTTTTGTTGCACTCCTTCAAGTATTTATTTTCGGCCCTCAATGTTTTGATATCTTTTTCCAGCGCTACAACTCTCATCTCCAATGTTGTTACTCAACTTACTACTGCAGTTCTCGACACCTTCTCGCATGACGGAGGAACATCAATGGGCGAAAGTAGAACCGGATCGATAACTGGCGTTGATATTGTGGGTTGGACAGGCATTGATCATGAGATATTTTCACAGCCAAGAGTTGAGGAACTAGTAGGAAAATTGAATGTTGGATAGCTATAGGGGGTGCTCATGCTTGTAGCAGTGTTGGTATGCTAGCTTTATGTGCTCTATACATTTCGTTTCCTCTCTTATCCGTTGACATCTGGGACATGCAAAAAGAAGCAGTATGGATTCATTTGCAGGTCAAATTATCTGTACAGTATAATTCAAGGGTATTCTATGCGGGAGAACTTGAGGGTATTGATGGTAAAATCAGGAAATCCCGGTAAATATCCCAACTGAGAGGTTTTGAGGGTATTTTAAAGAACATTTGAGGTTTTCTGAAAATTTACTCACATTTCCTCAGTTTGATCTTTCGAGAGCTTATGCTGTGATAGTGCCCTTACAAATGTGGGAACCGCATGCCAGAGGGGCGTATTTTGACGTGTGACTTGGGGTGTGACTATCAGCTCGCAATTTAAACCATCATCTGGTTTTGCACGCTCCCTACTCTTAGGCAGCAGATTCGTCGAGTTCGTCGAGTTTTGGACAGTCTTTATATTCTCTTTCACACTGGCCTATATATTATTGCCTTCTTATATTGTTTTCTCCTTGACTTATTTTTACTATTACAAGACTTTTACGCGGCTTTGAGTTTTTCTCGTTCTCTCTACATAGATTTAGAGTTTTTTCTTGTTCTCTCTACGCAGTTTTAGTGTCGCTACTTTCTATCTCCCCTTACTGTTCTCGCTTGTTACTTTCGTTCTCCATATCCCATGGCCGGTCAAGGCTCTTGTGCATGCGTCCTCAGATCGGTTCCTCCAAGTACCTCTCGCACTTTGCGTCCGTCTTCGGTAGTTTCTATGAATGCCTCTCCTCCTGCCAACCCTCCGGGCATTACCCCTGGCGGTGGAATCGCTGTGGGAGAGGAATCAGCTAAAATGGCTGTGGACAACAGCGCCCCCAGCATTGCTTTGGGTCTCAGAAAGGAACGCTCCTCAACGCCCCACCCAGACCCGGTTTGTCAGGTCTCCCCTTCTCCTCCTCGCCCTCCTTCAAAGTGATCAAAAGCTGGGAAATCGTGCGTTGAGGATTTTTAGAGATATATCTCCTATAATGGCTGACGAGTATATGTGAAACTTGGTTGCGGTTTTCGCGGACACAAGTGATTTGTGTATGCCAGGTCCTGCTTCCAGACGGGTTCACCCCATTTCTCCTCAACAAAACCCTGCCGGGATTCCATCTAATAATCCTATTCAACACGAGTCTCCGGATAGTGTGCTTCCCCACGATGCAGGACCAGCTGACCGCATAGTCACTCTGACCGATTCCATCCTTATCGAGCTTTTTTGTGCTCAAGGACTTGAAGTCGATTGGGATGGTGAGCCTACTTTCATTTTCTAGTTTACGTTCTTCAGTATTTTGGCATTTCTCATGGATCGTGGGATTGCTGTGTGCTTTATGCATTGTTTCCGTGCTTTGCGCATTGTTCTTGGCACTTTGCACATTGGGCTTGGCGCTTTGCGCATTGATTTTGGCGCTTTGCACATTGTCCTGGCACTCTGCGCAATTGTCCTGGTGCTTTGCGCATTGTCCTGGCGCTCTGCGCAATGTCTTGGCACTCTGTGCATTTGTCCTGGCACTCTGTGCATTGTCCTGGTGCTCTGCGCTATCTTTGCGCTCTGTGCGTCACCTTAATGCTGTGTGCATTTGTTAGCACATTGCAACTGAATTCCTTCAGAGCACTTTGCTCATTTAAAGCTTCCGGTGTGTTGTAATCTCATGGCTGATAATATTCCTATCAGCGTTGATGAATCATGTTTGAGGACTGGCAATGCTACAGGCGAGGTTCATGCCCCATCTGGTGGCATTAGTCTTGGAGTACATGTGATTCCGCCTCTTATTCCTCCTGTTGCCCATGGTCCTGCCAACTTACTCAGGCCTTCTGTGCCTCGTGACCTCACCGCTTGTGTTTCAGGTCTTGGGCCTTCAGTCGCCCACCCTCCAGGGATTCTTCTGGCAGATCCTTCATCCCGAGCTGCTTTTGATTCTCCGGGTACTTCCCACCCTGCACAGGTGTTGCATGATTTGCCTCCAGAAGTGGGAAGACTTCTTTCGTCTTTGGATAAAGTCTTTCCTCACAAAGTGGTGAAAGCTTTGGACCAGGGGATGTTTGAGTACATACCGTTGGATCTTCTTACGGACGAGGCATGTCGTCGAGTGACTCGTGAGCCACCTCCCCTGGAATCCTCCTTTGTCATTTCAAATGGGAGACTTTGCCTCCCTAATGCATCCTTTGATACGTCCAAAGAAGCAAAGTTGTCTTTCAATGATTGGGTGGCTGCATCTGACAACCTTGTGGGTGCCATGCATGTGCATCTCCGGGCAGGTGCAGACACAGGCTCTGGGGGGCTGGTGGCCAATGCCATTGCGGATTCTTTTTCGATTCACTTTAAACGCTTGAAATCACGCCCAAACACGCGACTTGAGTTCAACATAATTCTGGATTATGATCAGCGCCTGCGTGCGTTATTTCTTCGTGAATCGCACTCTTTTCGCATGGACACATTCCAAGCAGATATTTGGCAAGAATGTGTCGCTAGTCAGCATGTGCAGAGAGTACGGACCTTGGATAATAGATTGGCGGAGATGGAATCCTTTCTTGCTCAGTCTCGCTCATCTACGTCAAAATTGCAAGACACCTCCAGTTCGTCAACAACTTGTTCCAAATGCATTGCCTGTGGTTCATTGGACCACAGACTCTCAGGTTGTCATTCTACCCCCCGGTTTCTCCGACGCGAAAATTGATCGTGGCGCACTCCCACAGGCACGTCTGTCTGTTTTGGATTCAATGGAACATCCTCTTGCGACAAAGCTACCAAATGCGCGCATTCCCACGTATGCTCCTTGTGTGGAGTTTCCTCTCACGGAGCACAGACGTGTTCTGCTTGACACTCTCTTTCCAATCTCAACACCTCTGATAGCCGACCATTGGGAAACTTCTCTGTGGGATGCTGAGGTGTTGGAACACTTTGTGGAGGTTCCGAAAGGCCTCCGCGCAGGGTTTGATATTGGGTTTTTCTTTCTTGCTCGTTTTCTCCTCCCAATCATTTTTGAACCCATGAGGCTCATGAATTCGTCATTTCCAAATATTCTACAGAGGTCACGTTGGGCAGAGTTTCTCCAGTATTCCCTTCTGCCTTGGCTGAACGCTTATTTGGACCATTTCGTTCTGCTCCCCTTAATGTTATCGCTAGTTCGGGGGGCAAACTTCGTATCACACTTGACTTATCTTATCCTCGGAATGACCCCGAGTATGCGTCTATAAATTCTTTCATTGATTCTGATAACTTCCCTTGTGACTGGGGCACCTTTTTGGCCTGCTGGCTTCTCGTAGCTGATGCCCCACTCGGAACCCAGGTTGCTGTGTTTGATGTTGATTCAGCATTTCGAAATATTCCTACTCGACCCCAAGACTGGCCGAAATTGGCAGTTGTAATAGACGGGATGGTGCATTACGATTTCTGCTTAAACTTTGGTGCTTCGTCAGCACCCGGTGTCTTTGGGCACGTTGCTGATGCAATGGTTGCGATTCTCCGCCATAGGGGAGTGGAAAACGTTCTCAAATGGGTTGATGACTTCATTTTCTTTCGTTATTCAAAGGCTGCCCAACCTCCGCACTTCTACTCTTACGACGAATCCCTCATTCGCAACGTTGCTTTCGATCTCGGTTGGCCTTGGTCTGAAGAAAAACACCACTCATTTTCGAGTGCTTTCACATACATTGGTTTCCTCTGGTCACTCGAGACAAAAACTATGGAATTGCCAGAGACAAAGCATTCCAAATACCTCGCAAAATTGGATGACTGGAATGATTATTCTGCTGTTACTCTGAGGATGACAGAGTCTTTGATCGGAATGCTGAATCACGTATGTTTAGTAATGCCTCAAGGTCGATCGCATCTCCCTTCTCTCTTCGCTTTCCGTGCTGCCTTTCCGGCTACGAATAATATTTTTATTTGACGTCGCCCGTCAAAATCCGTTCTCAAAGATATTCATTGGTGGCAAAGCGTTCTGCAAAACACTTGGTGTGGCTCGCACGTTGTGCGCCCACCAGATCCGATCAAACTGGTGGTCTTTGTAGATGCTTCCACTACGTGGGGCGTGGGGTTTATAGCTGACAATAAATGGCTCGCATGGGAATTTCGACAGGGTTGGAAGTCTGGCGGTCGAGATATCAACTGGGCAGAGATGGTGGCCGTTGACCTCTCGATTCGCGCCTTGGTATCAGCCGGTTACTCGGATTGTCATATTGTCATCAGGTCTGACAATTCTGGTGTTGTGGGTGCCCTATCAGCTGGACGTTCTCGAAGCCTGCTTCAAAACGCCATTTTACATCGCATTGTTGACACCTTTCAATCTCACGGTCTTTGTGTCAGAGGGCTACGGAAATAAAAGCTGACCGTGGAGAACGCGAGGATGGCCGCAAGAGGCGGGAGAGCTGACCGAGGACGAATAAACGCTGACCGTCGAAGAAGAACGCGACAAAACACGACTTATTCATTTGGTTACCTACGTGACGATACTAACTTGTGATTACATAATTTCAATGCGATGCACCTCTCACCGAACTCAACCTTTGACACCCCCACTCGGAGACGAGGTGCAGAGCAACCAAAGAGAAAGAAAGGTCCCCCACTGAATTAAAGCCCCCCCCCACTCAATAAAACAACCCACTGTTCATCAGGCATTGAGACGAGTCTTGAGGTCTTGCCATTTTTCCTTGTTCATACCCAACTGCTGGCGACGTTCTCGTTCTGTAGTCGCTTGGGTGAGGACATGTGTAAACTCTCTGGCAGACATGGCTTGAATGGGCTTGTCATCATCGGAATCAGAACTGTCAGTGTCGGAGGCGGCATGTGAATCATGAGCGAAATTGGCGGCAGCGGCAACATCAGAGTCAGAAGTGGATGAAGAGCGATTGCGATGACGGCGGCGATCGGTAGCTTCATTGATAATCTTGTCCTTTATTTTCTGTGGCATGTCTGCAATGCATCGAGAAGAGCGATGTCCAGGAAGGCCACAGCGGTGGCAGACATCCTTGTTACGAGGGTTGAGCCACTCATACCTTGGTGCCTCATCATCATCCTTTGAGCCTTTTCCTTTCCTCCCCTTCTCCTTCACTCTACCATACATCGCCCTAACCTCATCAGCTGCATTGGGATTGAGTGCAGTACGTGTGTCTTCCTGATCGGTGAGCGTCTTCTTGACAGCAGAAAGCGAAGGTTCCTCTGCCTGAGTGGTGAGAAGAGTGCGAACAATGGAGAAGTCGGGATGGAGATTCATAAGAATGGAGTCGATGACATCAACAAGAGGGGGAGCATGGCCAAGCATAGTGAGAGCGTCATGAGCAGAGATGATGTCTTGAATGTATACTGAAACTGGTTTTTCGATATCGTGGATAGGATTATACAGATGCTTCTTGAGCTCAAAGCGCTTCGCACGGCTGTCTTTCTGAAACTCAGTTTTGAGACTGATCCAGACGTCATTAGCAGTTTGAGCAGGGTTGGTGTTCTTGAAGTGG